>JANHFX010004039.1:7537-65583 GCA_027560015.1 Chloroceryle amazona
AATATACATAATATAAATATAAGTAATATTTATGCACATTCTTCTTCATGAAGCCATTATTTACCTCCTTAAAGGGAATGAAGTTCTGTTAAAATATAGGTGTTATTATCCGCAGTTATTACTGAGGACTAGAAATGTGATTATTTTGGCATTATCACAGTCTATAAATATTTAAAGAATTAAACCCCAAAGAGGGTTAATGTAACACAGGAAAGTAACATCAGAAGTGCTAAGGTGAATTGTGGAATGGAAAAATGGAAAAAGTTTGAATATATTTTAATGTTGAATAATCTCCCAAAAAGACAGAGCTGATACTGCATTACTGCATTACATTGTTTCAGCGACAATCCCAAAAGAGCATTCAAAAGCTACTGAGTTAAAACATGTAAGATGAGAGACACATTATAACGTGAAACTTATTGCTTGCACAAGCTACTATAAACCGAGACCCTCACCCTAATACTAAGAGTAATGAGTTCAGCATTGTTAGCAACTGGCATAGTTGGAAATATGCGTTTGAAAAAAAAACCACAACAACAACAACAACAAAAAAAAAACCACAAAAAAAACACATACACAAAAAAGAAAGAAAGAAACAAAGAAAAAAATCATACAAAAACCCCTCAAAAACAAACAAACAAACAAAACCCCACCACATCACATTGGTTTACATCTCTTAGTTTTCACACCCTGATTATGGACACTCTCTTGGTCGTCCACTCCTCCTTTTTCAAAACCAAGGCATACACCCTCTCCAGTGCCTGCAAAACTGGTAACACCTGTACACCATACCAGGGTATTAAGCTGTTCATATAATTTTATCAGTGCTGTTCAGATCTTTGTACAGGAAAGAGCAGTAACTGCCACTGCGGTGTGGTTTCTGGCCTGCTAGTTAGCAGGTCAGCTAACTCAGGTGGATGATTCAGAGTTTTTAAGAATGCAAGCTAACAACATGCTCTAAATATTGGACTAAGCAATTTCAGAGTGCATATTTAGATTACTGTCTTGATTTCTTTTTCTTTCAGGTTTGCTTGGTAAGAATGAAATACATTGTCTTAAAAAAGCCAATTGTAGACAAGTGGCATTTATCTAAAACTGTAGTACACAATGCAGTCTCTACTTGTGCAAGGAATGCTCTTAGTCTGGACATATGATATTGGCAATGCTAGAATCCTCACATAATCCTAACTACTTTTTCCTGGAGTCTCATTAAGCCCTCACAAATTAAGCCATAAATTATACATGGGTACTTTCCATGTTAAATCCTCTGTTACCACTCTGAAATTTACTCTGTGGATTTTGAGAACATTATACTTGCTCAGGATCTGTACATGTCCCATATCCTATAATACTTTTCTCTAAAGGGATGTCTGTACATCCAGGATTTTGAGAGGACCAACAGAAAATCTTTCAGAGAGAGGTACAGTGTTCCAGGTGCTAGGGCAAGAAATGAGTAGGATGTTCAAATGTGTCTGACAAAGAGAAAAGTAGGAGAAAGGCAGCTCTCAAATTTCTGGGGCATTTTGAATTCAGGAGGAAGATTAAATGCTGAGGCAGTAGGTTAAAAAGAATATTATTGAAACCTGCACAAAAGCTTTTGTATTTTTTCTATTTAGAGAATGTGATTTTCATAGTACAAAAAAACATCACTACATGGGGGATGAGGTCTCTGTCAGAAGGAGAGAAGGTTGCTGAAGGCAGACCACTGCACTTTTTCATGATGTCAGGAGAAAGGAACAAGAAGAGCTTAGCTGAGCAAGCTCCCAATCTGCATTTCCTCCACCAGTGGCAGTTCTTAGCTTCCAATCTAAAAACTATGCCTTTTTGTTCTTCACACTTACAAGCATGTTGTCCTGCTAACCCATTCAGCCCTGTCCCTTCTCTATGATCCTCAAGCAGTTCACATCTTGTTCAGACTGATGAGATATCCCATACTTCTCTCCGCCATTTTTGGATTGTTTTCCTACCTGAATCCTAGATTGCACAATAGGTATGATTGCTACTTACCCAACATTTGTTATAAAACCTGTGACAGTATTTTTTCCTTGCTGTTCCACAAGAGGAAATAGCATTCTATTTGAAATGCTGTGCTGTCAGCGTAAGAGGTCTTTTAAAAGAGCTGAGAAGTATGCTGTTAGGAAAATGTTTCCAGGCCTACCTTTCCTCCCACATCCAACTGTGTTGAAATAATCAAATGCTATACCACCTATACTTGGGAAAGAGGATGACTAACAACAGCTAATTACTGCTCGATCTATTACCCTCGGCAGCTATTGGTCTGAATCACACCTGCTGGCACAGAGGGGCACAGTTTGCAGTGCAATGCTCTGGAGGCAACTTAATTTTCAGAGTCTTCCTTGGAGGCAATGACTGGGAAAGGACTCCACATAGTAAGATCATATCACAGAGGCTGCTACCACTGTATATGATGCAGCAGATGGCCTGAACACCCTGGCTCTGAGACTCTCCAGGTCAGCCATGTCTGTCTGGGGACCCTGGACCAGCCTTTGTCATAAAGAAGGTGCTTACTAACTTCTTCCTGCTCCATCCCTCTGTAGCAGAGGCTGAATGTAGCTCAGTGATCCTGGGTATTAGTTCCTGCTTTCCTCCCAGTTTGCTGCTGCAGTAGCAAAGTGTTGGCAGAGGGCCTTCTGTATCATATTTGATCTGTTGACACTTGCACAGTGCTGGACTCTAACACTGTAGGAGCTTCCATCTGGAGAAATATGGTAGCCCTTCCTGCCTCCTCATTCCACTCCCTACGGAAAACCTCCCCCTTGTTTTCCCAAATTCTGGGCCAAATAAAATATACCAAAATAACACTGGAGGCAGAGAAGGAATCTCTTGCCTCCAACTTGGCCTCAGAGCAATACATGCAACCATTACTTGTCTCACAAATGAAGTCACGTGGGTGGAATCCACGCAGGGTTTAATCAGCAAGAACTGCAGGTTCACCCTGGCTGTTATGAAAACAGCTATCCCCCTTGTTTGTGGTGGCCAGAATGACCACTTTTGCCCATTTTCATGATAGGTTGAGTTAATGAGAGTCCAGGCATTACACTCTTCAGCTGGCTAACTTAAAACTTTAACTTTCTAGGAAAAAAAGGGCCAGAAGGTCTCGAACTGTGGTGGTGTAGCTGCCTACTGGCCAATGTGCTCTGGCATTTCATTGTTGCATGGAGAAGAGGCAGGAAAGCAATACTCTAATCGGAATTGTTAGAGATCCTGCCTCACTCTTAAAGCTTTTTATTTTTTTTTACTTCAAGGATGTTTTCAAGAGTAGTCATGTAATTCTGCTGCATTCATATAATGTATTCAACACCTGATGCATGAGCCAGAGGGTGGCTTTCTATATTATAACCTGTCCCCCACAAAGCAACCATTATTGTCCTTCCTATGCAGAGCACAGCTCTTTCATAGGAAGCCTCTTGCATGTGGGGCAGCAAGGCCCTGCACAGAGATACTAAGCAGATCCTTTCTTGCAATTCCTCGGTATCATTCCAGGCTTGAGCCTGGAATTTATCATTCCAGCATCTCACCATTAGAGAAGCTGCAATTTGGTTCAGAACTGGTGCTGTAGTTTAGTACTGTTCTTTACTTAGGAGTAAGATACACATTATTGTCAAGTTTCTGTCATCAGTTTCTCACCTGGGGCACCCTTAATGTGTCATACTCCTGCACAGTTAGCTTAATAGTGCAGTGCCTTTAAGAGAGACAGAGGGGATTTCTCTAAAATGCAGCTTCTTTGTTTCTGTGTTTGAAAAGCATTACTAAGTAAAGCCATGTTTAATTTACCTTATTTCATGTGGATTTTTATCCCCGTTTGCAGTGTCAAGGCAGTATGTCTGGTGATAATGAATAGACATATACTATGTGCTGTAAGTTCAGCTCTTTTTAGGGAGTTCTAGTCTCTTCCCAGTTTCCATCTGCCTCCTATTCTAACAAAGGCCATGTGGCTCTTCAGAGCGACCTATGTGCTGGTTGGGTGGGAAGCGAGTGTTTAAAGTAGCACTGTTCTTTTGAGGAAATTTCCATTTCATGTATGGGCTGAGAATGGGGTTATCGACCTGCAGTGGACACTTCTAGGACACATAACTTAAAGGGTAAAAGGGATCATCACCACAGTCTGACTGGACACCCTATTTAACCCAAGATGTAGAATGAGACCTGTTCTTTCACTCCCATATGATAAGCCTAACTGGCTGAACCACACTGGAGTCGTAGCAGTGTCCAGTATCTGAACAAAGTGCCCTTCTGCAGTTTGTCTCCAGCTCTCGATGGGTGTTGTGAAACCAGCTAGCATAGGCAGCAAGCTAATTTATACCAGGTGAAGGGCTCAGCCTCCATTTTCTCTTCCTTTCTTTTATGTTCCTCTCCTCACTGGGTATGGTTTACTGTTCTCAGTAGATGCAAATTGCTAGTAAAAATGTATATATCAAATTTGTTATCTTATAAAGAAATTCTCTCTAATGGTCTAGCAGTGTCTCAGTGGCAGCATTATTTGGCAGATGTCCAGGAAAGAACTTCATGTTGGTAGCTAGGCTTTAATACTTGACTGTAATGTGCTCTCACCTTTATACAGAAACACTTAAGTACTGATCATGAGACCCTTACTTGTGGATCTGTCAGCTACCAACCACGTCTAGATCACAGCAATTCATAAAGTGTGCTCTGCATATCTACAGAGACTTCAAGGTAACAACTGCATGAACATTCATAGGATCATTGGTTAAGCAACAAGAGGAATAGTGCTTTTTAAAAATCAAATAATAAAATATGCAGGAAATCCAGCACTTATCCACCTTTCCTGCCACACAAGTCCTTCTCTTGCAAAATTTCCGCCTGTGTGAACTCCAGGCTTCTTCAACTAATTCCTGACAGCCATGTTCAGGCTTCTGTATCCTATGCCCCACATTCTTTGGATTTTTCCTATAGATGTTATGGCTGAGATTTTTCCCTTTTTCACTTTTTTTGTATCACATTCCCTTGCTCTTGTACCCAGCTCTTCCTGGTTAACTGTTTCTTCACCTCTGTCTGCCTTTCCATCCTGCCACCTTGGGTGGCATCACCACCTGCCCTCTCTGCTAAGCCTGCAAAGCCTTCAACAGTGGAGACCTTTAAGAACAGGTTAGACACACACTTACCAGAAATAGCATAAGTACAGTCATTCTGCCTACGGGCAGGAAGCCAATTAAAGGACTTTCCGAGGCCCCTTCCAGACCTACATCTTTCTGATTCTATTATCCTTTGCATTAGTGGGAAACAGTAATGGACCCACACTTCTTGGCACAAATATTTTCAAGTGATTGTTAGCTTGAACTCTTGGGCTTGCAGCTAGAGTTCCCCTTTTGGCTACCTGCAGGGTAGGACAGGCTGCAGCTAGTGCCAGAGCTCAGGCTTGCCATTTCAGCTTCAGCGATGACTTCAACATCTGAGCTTCTTCTCTCCATAAAGCTATCAAATTCCTTTCATTTCCAGGCATTCTACATTTTCCAAGTACAATGACCATGGATACTTCTGATTATAATAGGGGTCTTTCCCTTGAACTTCCCTGTTAGTCATCAGCTATTCCTTTCCATTTTTATTTTAGATTGTTTGAGGCAAACGTCAGTCTTGTGCACTAAAAACGTGCAGCCCCTGCAGAGATCAATTGGACTGCAGATACAAGAATAGCAGAAACATTCTTTTGTTTGTATCCCACGTTTGTTTGTTGTTTTTTTTGTTTTGTTTTCTCATTGTCATGCCATTCTGATCATATCGGTATTTGTTTTTTTCTGGTAATTCTTCAGGTAATGTATCGCCCCCCCCGCCCCGCAACACTCCACAGTACATCCTGCAGCCTTTTTGAGTTAACTCATTTTCCAATCAGCAGATTAATTTGCTGTCAGGCGTACATGTAGGATATCCCACTTAAGGAACCCAGCCCTTCCAAATTTTAATCTTCTCTTGTATTAAATTCCTTGGCAAATAGCTTTATAAAGAGTAAAAAAAAAAAATTGCTTTACTGCATGTAAAGACATTGTAGAATGAATACCTCATTATATCCATCCAGCTGCAAATTGCTCTTATCTGTTCACAACAATTAGCCTATTATACATCCCCTTAAAAATGATGCCAGCCCATCATCTTGGAGCCTGAAGTATAAAGCCATCCATTAACTTCCTTATACTTTAGATCAGCCTGCAAAATCAGTTTTGTGTTCCAGTATCCATCACAATAGGGTTGCTTATTATCTGCTATCAGTTTTTGTTCTAGCAGTTCCACACTGAGCACAAAAAAGAAGCCAAAGGGTTTGCCTGTGGTTTTCTATTATTTTAAGCACTCTGGACTGAACTTACATTAATATTGTTATTGGTGTACTTAAAATAATAGTGAAAAGAATAGATGACTGGAAAAAGGTGAGGTGATTTGGGGAGGAGGAGGAAATGCCAATGCTGCTGGAAAAACAATTTAAAAAAAAAACAACCCAGTGAGGCAAGTTTTACAACAAGCACCACTGACTTCTATGGAGTTGCTCCTTGAATTGTACTAAAAGAACTGAGAAGAGAGTAGAAATCTTACAGAGGTAGAAAACAGTTAAATTATATAAAAAAATTCAAAGAAAATGGAACTTTGAAACAATCAGAAGTTTTCAGAACTCTGGTACAGACAGTTCAAAGCTCAAGAGGCTTTCAGGCCTCTGTATCATTCTGAAGTAAATCCACAAGATCACTGGGCAGAGAATTCACAAAAAACATTTTCAAACTCAAAAATCTGACTACTATATAGTTTCTTTAGGAAGTTAGGTTGTCCCTGTGCTGTCAATCAGTCTTTATTCACCTTTAGAGTACAACATGATGGGTACCTGTGGGTCATAGCATTTCTTCTCTTTTTGCCTATTCCTTGAAATTGTTTCTGGCTAGCCTTTAGTCTTGGAGGGAATTTTTTAAGTGTAAAGTATGATTTTGTTTTTCAGTTGTGCTCTATTTTGTTTCCTATGTTCCTTTTTCTGCAGTTCAGTTTTCTGATTGTTTTTATTATCCATTGGATCTCTGTTATTCTGGAATACAGGGTCACCTCAGATAGAACATTTAGGCAAGGACAAAAAACACTGAGAATAAAATCCTGTGATGTGAATGGAATTTATCTTCCCCACTGATTCCAAAGAAAAGCTAATTGTTGTCACACCCTGCTCCACACCTGAAACAGCACACAGCAGGCTGCCCATACCAATGAAGATACTCCTCCATCTCCCAGTGCTGCTGGTAGCACCATCCCACTCTGTGTACAAAGTTCCCTATCACGTCTACTTCAGGGCTATGGAAAGGTAAACTGCAACCTTTTTTTCTTAGGTAAGGGCTGGTAGAAGGACACACTGTCCTTCTCCCTCTGCTGCTGCTCATAGCAGCGCTTGCTGGCGGCTATTAAGAAGCTGGCAGAAGAAGCTGGTCCAGCTCTGTAAGGAAAAATGCCCAGGTGCTGGGAATTCACCCAAGGGCCCGGGTCCCAGATGAGACATGCAAATAGGGAGGAGTAGATGCAGTGCTTCAGGAGGGAATGGACACAGAGAGCCATCCAACAGTCCAACACAAAGGCAGCCCTTCCCCTAGGGTATCCAACAGGCACTTCTACCCAGGCAGAAGCGCTACAGGGTGGGTTTTTTTCCTGTTTGATGAGGTGAATTGTTCCTTTCCTTTGATTTGGGGGAAAATTTGATTATGGGGAAAAAAGCTGAAATTGAGACTCTCTCAGAAGAGCACCTGTGGTGTTCCTTATCATGAGCTGGCAGGAAGCAAGACTGTCCTGTGATGGTAAAGAGCAAGAACCTTCCTCTATCAGCATCACTATGGCCAAGCTGCTTGTAAAGCTATTCCACTTTCTTTCCTCCCTTTTTGCCTTCCTGACCAATGGATGCACACTGCCAGCAGCCCTCAGTGATATGGGAAAACATCTGTTTGTGGTGTTTCAAATCAGATAGTGAAGGCTTAGAACCTCTCCCTACAGGTGACCAGGATAAAATACTGGTTTCTAAGGATGCTGCTTTCATTTGGATGGCTGGTGCTGTCTGACAAGAAAAATTTCTTAACCAATTTTCAGGGAAGAAGAACTGCTCCTGAAACAGTAATTCTGCTATAAAGAGAGGG
Source organism: Chloroceryle amazona (assembly GCA_027560015.1). Taxonomy (NCBI): domain Eukaryota; kingdom Metazoa; phylum Chordata; class Aves; order Coraciiformes; family Cerylidae; genus Chloroceryle; species Chloroceryle amazona. The sequence goes on from JANHFX010004039.1 coordinate 15,661, forward strand.
AAAAACAGTGAGTCAGGATGAAATTTTATAGTTAGAAATAGTGAATTTTGGAACTCCTGTTTTCAGGCATCTATAAGCTTATAGACCTCCAATACCCTTTGTGCATGCTATGGATTATATCCTGGAAAAGACCATGAATCTCCTTTGCCTGTTTAGGTCATGGTGACCTTTTAACCCATCCCAGATGCCTGCTAGAATCGGGCATCATGGTCAGCGTTTCCACAAGGCTGGTGATGTTTGTGAGAAATGCTTTTATTATCCTATTCCTTGGCTTCCACAGTCCAGGGTGGTTTTTTTGTAAAAAAATATAACTAACCAAATCAAACTTCATATTAGTTAATGGGCATATAAAAAAAAGCCCCAAAACAAACAAAAAAACCCCAACTATTTTCCTTTGGACACATTTTTTTTTCTAGCATAATGATAGATTTCACTAGGAAAAAAATCTGTTTATTCCAAAATAACCTGTTAGCATTCTAAGTAATTTCTGTGTTTTTCTATCTATTATACTCTAATCAGAACTATTTTTAGAACACCAGTGAATAATAATATTAGACAGCACTGATCTCTGAGACAATTTGAGACTCCCAGTTGAGTTTCTGCTAGAAAAGGGATTTCTGTTATAAAAACCACCAACACAAATTTGCCCCTTTGTTACAGAGGCTGCCAGAGAGATCAAGGACTTAGAGGGCCTGCCATTTGAAGTCTCTTCAGTTTGAAAATGTACTGTCAGGGATCAGTACGGAGAAGCCGTTCTGTGTTTGTAGATGAAAGGAGATGTGCCTATGCCTGGGCATTTCATACCTGACACTTTTCAAGACATGAAATTCACTTAGAACTAAGCATGGGAAAACAGACTGAAAAGAATGTATTTATTTTTCCTGTGCTTTCTACCTTGAGGAGCATCCCCAACACTTTTTAAAGGAATATCAGTACATTATTAACCTACTGGAATGGAGGATTTAAAGCATAAAGAGCAAACATTTGAAATTGCACGAGCATGGCAGCTGAGTGAAAAGTTCTGTGTCTACGTTATAATCACTGGGCATGTTTCCATTTCCTTCTCTGTGTTTCAATCAAGTCCTTAGAACTTCTGGAGCATGGGTACTTGGTCACCTGTCACTAAGATACATCTCACAGAACCATGACCCTTGTAGGCTTTTTAAAACATGGGCACAAGTATAAAGTTAACCCTTATTACTTGAGCAACCCTTTCAGATCTCAGATGAAATACACAGGGTAAGACAGCGGAAAGAGGAAATATTTTTTAAGCCACTGAGAAGATTTTAGTTTTTTAATGTCTTTGATACCTTTTACTTATGCAGTAGAAAATCCTTTTAAAATGTACTTCCTTCTGTAACACTGAAAAATTGAGTATGAAAGGATGGCTCATGGTAAATTATGTTAGATTATGTTAGATTCTCCACACTCCTGGCCCCCTCACTTTACCTGTCATCCAAAACCCACATATATTCCTGCCAAGGAGTGACTAACCTTATGCTTTTTCCTCTGTCCAAAGATTTCCAAGCACCTAGTGAAATTCACCACCTGATTGTTTACTGTATACGCTAAGAGCATTCTACTCACCATTGCAATTCAGCCACCTCTGGGATGAAAGACAATGTTTTACCTGAGAGACCTAAGCATGAAGTACCAAATATCATCTTCTTAATAAAACTAAGAGGGAATTTTAAAGAGGGATTAATTACCCATCAAGAATGTTACTGGAATAAGAGAGATTTACAAAGAAAGTGATGCAGGATTTTAACTGACACAATTAGTTAAGTGCCTGGTTTTACTTTTGAGCTGAAAGCCACAACCATATAAAACACTTTGCTGGCTAAATAAGACGTTGCAGTCTGGCTCAAAGGAAAGTGCTGCCAACATTGTTTTGTAATATTTTTTAAGAGAAGCGGGACTAACCCTGTCTACATTTTGAGTACCTCATAAGAAGATTTTGTGCCTGGAGGAACAGAGGTAATAAATGACCATACTGATGTAATCCCACCAGTAGGTGTCTGCCACAAGATCTCTGCTTTGTGCCAGAGAATCTGAGTCAGTTATGGATCCCTGGGAAGCAAGGCTGTTATCAAGGGTAGCACCTTTGTCCCCTCTTTTCTATCTTGGCAGACCCCTGTGTCAACTAGGATGGACACACTGTCACTTGGAAATACCAATACTTTTATTTATGCATATGCAAGGAAGGGTTGGATTCTGCTCCCTTTACTTGATCTGAATGTGATCTAATGGGTGTAGGAGAAAGTGGATACTTACTGGAGGAGATTCTGGCATCATTTCTATCAGTGTTAATTTGAGGTGAATTTCTGACATCAGGTTATCAACTGCAAGCATACTGCAGTATAAATGAGAGTAAAACATGACTCTAAAGTCCTAAATTTACTGTTGCTGCCTGTCAATGCTCTAAGAAGTATTTAAAAACATTTATAATCCCAGAAGACTAATTTAGCAACACCTCACCTCACCTCAGTTTGTAAAAACTGAAAGTTAATTTCTGATGGGATACATAGTAGAATGCTCTTGATGCTCTCTGATTGTTTTTTTGCCATTCATTTATTTCCCTTACCTGGAGCCTGGTCTTCAGTGGACATAGTGAATGAATCACTTCAAGATGGGAGAAAAAAAAAAATCCCCTTAACTTTCATAATCAGTAACGATGCCCCAAACCTTTTAAACATCTGACTTTGTGAGTAGCTTGATATAGCCTGACTTTAGTAGCCAGGTGTCAGGTTCAGGTACAAAATAATGCAGGTGATCACACAGCCTTGGCTTCCCTGTTCACACAGGGATTGGCTGTGCAAGATGAAGAGCAGGTGGATTGTTTGGTCACATTACTCAGTTGACTGAAGATCAACACTTTGTTTAATGCCTTGCTGCTTAAGGTTGGAATGGCCAGTGCTCTGCAGATTTGAACCTGTTCTTCCTACCACATCAAAGGAATCTTGATACTAGAGCAGATTTGGATCTCCCACCAGTTTTAACTGTTATAAACTATGTGATAACTGTTATGACCTATGAGCAGTAACTATGTTACTTAAGATCTCCAACCACCTAATACAACCCCTGATTTAGCCTGTAGTAAAAGAGCAACAAAGCCCATAATACTTTGAAACTAGTCAGTAATATAATAATTGATTGACTGAAATATTATAACAGAGATCAGAAACCTGGAAGTTGGACAAAATCTATGGCTAATGTTGTCTATTCAGTATCAGTCATTATACAAGCTAATACTGAGCATAGTGGAATGATCCTTTCTAGGGAGCTACTGTAACAAAGGTATTTATATTACGAAGGATTTGTAACTTAATTTCCTGGTGGTAATCAGAAACAGTCCTGTAGAAATACATGCAGTCATACTGGTGTAAAAGCCCAGAATTCAGAATATAGGACAAAAGAAGATCATGTGTTTAGTGAATCCCTGACATCTTTTTTTTTTTTTTTTTTCCATATTCCCTCATCTCACACGCACATCTGGTGTTGTAGAAACATTGTATTCAACAGTGGTAAAAGGACAGTAGGGCCAAGAATAACAAATGAAAAATGAAAACACTGGGCCCTAATGCTGATCTCATATGGGTGTAAATCAGAGGGATTCCAGCAAAGCCTTTGGAACAACACCAGTGAAATATGTGCATCTGACTCAGAATCAAAACTGTAGAGACCAGTAATTTTCATCAAGTAAGACTCGACTAAGACCCTTTGTCAGGTCTGAAATTGTCCTTTTCCACTGGGAAATTTTACTGCAAAAGGTCTTTAAAAAAGCTTCTCACAAATGTCACAAATGCTGAGGAAGTGACAAAGCTAAAGCAAAACCCCTTTAGTAGCTCTTGTGTCTGTACCAGATAACATAAAATACCTATCAAACCAGATTAAGTGTAAGTTTTTTATTTGACATTTGCAACACAAAAAGGGAGTTTGACCACAAATAAATATAAATTTTGCACATAGTTACTGGATTAGTACATGGTTGCTCTTAAGCTCTTTAAAGACAGAGAAAGCCTTTCCACTGACTGCCAGGTGGGTTGTCCCCAGTAACATGACCTTCTGAATAATATATAGTAATGCACTTTGTGTTTCTGGTCTTGATCTAAGACACTGCCATAACCACAGGACTTGTAATGCTTGGCAATTTAACTAAGTAGACTGTCTTTAAAACGTAAACAGATCTCATCTGCTGTTGACAAAATTGTTTGAAGACTCCAGACAGTAAAACCTCTTAGCCCCCATTTTTTGTAGAGAGATCCTAGCAGTGAGGAACAATGTATCCATAAATGTCTGTGCAGAAACCATTTTTGATCCTGAAAATTCTGGTTTCCCTTGGAACTCCACAGCGTGAAAGTGAAAGTACATTCAAGACACAGATCCAATAACTACATTAAATTTCCTAATCCCACCTTCCACCATAAAAATCAATTATTTGGTCTTGTTGCTGTACGCTTCTCAGAGCTAAATCACGTCAAATTAGAACCACTGTAAATACTTGGGACTTCTCTTCGCAGAGACATGATGCCAAAACATCAGTAAATTTTGTATGATTGTCAGGTGCTGCTGTTTTAATTTCATCCCACTGTACTTGTATTTTTACCTCCTTAAATAACTTCCCTCCTCCCTCCTCCCTCCCTCAAATATTGGTGGAATCTCCCCCTTCCCTGCTGTCTCCCTCCAGGGCTGCTGTAAAGCTAACTGTAGACAGTTAGCCTAAAAAGGCTTTGTAGGAGGTACGAACTTTAGCTATCCTCCACATGCTTTGCTTTTAAAACACTTCTTTGCAAATTACATCTTTCACTGTCTTGCAGTCATTGCTGCTTGAGTTGTCTGCAGTTCATCAGTACTCCGTGACAAAGCAGCCCACTGAGAGCGATACTCCAGGTCCTGCCATGCGAAATCTCTCCTTGTTTTTCTTGACTGTCCTTTAGGTGAGGATGCCCTTTTAATGTCCACTTTGACAGATCTGTATGCTGCTTGCTTTGTAAACAGAGGAATAATCTACCCAGGCTTGCCCCTTGTTTGACTTTGTATTCAATGAATATCAAGCCAAACAGTAGCTAGAATGTCTGATCTTAAAGACTGAAGTTCATAAAGAAACACTAAGATCTTGAGACAAAGGGTTTCATATTACTGGCTCCTGTGTCTTTCATTGATCAGATGCTTTACAACTGATAGTGGGTTTCAAGGTTTATTTGGAAACTTTGTCAGAAGGGCAGAGATGGGGGAAGGGGAAGGGAGAGAGCAAGCAAGAACGAGGGTTTCTTTTCTATTTACTGTGTGGCATTAAGATGGGAATAAACAAAGGTGGCAGAAGGGAATGATATTAACATACCATTTCCCAATCTACCCCTTGGCTTATGTTGGGTCACTTCTCTCCAGCAGTAGGTGGGGAGATGGGGGTGGCCATTGGAAGGAGGGAGCGTACAAGAGGGGGAATGTGGGAGATGTTCTTTGTAGAGGATTTCTCCGCTTTCTGCAAAATTTATTCCACTCCAGCTGAAGCAAATGGGAGTGATCCAAATCTTATGAATTAGTCTGTATGAGTAATCCATGACTGTGTTTGAACTTCAAATTCCAGGCACTTGGGAAAACGTCATACAGGTGAAATGACACACAGGGAACTTCACAGCATTTGCTCACAGCATGCAAAATGTGCCCATGACAAGATCTGCTGCCACAGTCAAATTCAGGGAAGCCAGTTCAAGCAGAGAGGAACACCAAGAAAAGTACTGATACGGAAAGGGACAAGAAGGGAAGAACCTTATTTTGCCCAGTTCTCTAGGGCCAGATTCAAAGGAGACTTCCAGGAGAAAAGCAAAGGAACATGTAATAGGGAGTCTTAATAGGATCACCTTTGCAAAGCTTTACCCTGGAAAATGTCTTTCAAAGCTGCCAAGCACAGCAAGGGTGGGAAACACTGAGGAGGCCAAAGTCAGATACAGACCAAGGCCATAAGCACTGAAGTCAGTAGAAAAATCCACAAGGAAATTTAGATAGTGGCAAGCTTTAGGTTCAGAAGTATCACAGAAAATGTTTTGGTAATCACTGGAGGACTCATTAAAGAGGAATGTGTTATGACTCCTTAAAAGACCATGCAATGTTAACAATGATCATGTAATGGGGGGTGTGCCTATGAGTGTGTGTGGCCGTGTACGTGTGTGCCTCCTGACCCACTGGTGTTGAAAAAGCTTCAAGCATTAGTCTGTCTTGAAGTAATGAGATGAAAAGCAAGCATGAAGCAACCTGTAATTTCTGTAGATTGTGGCTGAGGTGTTAAAGAGAGGGGGCGTATACTGGAATGCACATAACCCTTTTCTAACCTCTCACACCTTCCCCTGTAGAAGATAAGGATTGACATCGAAGTTATTTGTCCACTTGAGCTCTCAAAGAGCTCAAGGAAGTGGCAGTCAGGCTGTAGTCTGTCTAAGCTCCCCGGTTCTTGAGCAGAATCTTCTCCTGCCAGGCCTGTGGTTAATTAACGTCCTTAATCTACCTTTCCAGTGCAGATGTTTGACTAAAGAAGGCAAAAATCCAACAGTCTAGCACCCAGGAAAGAACGCTCAGGCTTCAGAACTCTTCTCCAAATGGAACATGGTTTCATCACTCCAAATCCTTCCTTTGAAAGCCAAAGCAAGTCTTGGCTGCTGGGATTTCTGGGAATTATCAGTAGGCAGTTACATGAGATTCAGTTCGTGCTCAGGAGGTAAGCTTGATCTCCCTGTAGCCTGATCCACCTTTATTCTCACCCTGACTGTGACTTACCACAACATTTCAAAAAGATGGAGTGATAAAAGAACCATTTTTTATCTAGCATCTGTCCTGGCTTTCTAGAGCAAAGTAGTGATTTTCCCTCAAGGACAGAGAGAAAATTCACACTTAGTCAGACCCTACAAAAATTACAGTCTGTTCTCCAGGCCCCCATTATCAGTCCAAATACACAGAATATTATTTCTCCATTATTTCTCACACACCCCCATGGCCATTTTCACCTGTGCTAATGCAGACTGCCAGCAGTTCAAAACTCTCCAGTAATTCAACAGGAAAGAGTTCAGAAAGCAACAAGAGCACTTAGAGATCTATGAAATATAACCTATGAGGAAACTGCAAAGGAATTTTTGTTTTCTTAAATACAGAGAAGACTGAACAGAGACATGATAACAGTCCTCAAAAATGTAAACGACTGCAGCAAAGAGGGGGGAAATAATCTCTTCTCTCCCACGTGAAGAGGATAAGAATAACAGGCTAAAATTGCACCAGGGACTTTTTTTCAAAACCATTCTAGCTGTTGCGATGGTGTTACTGAAGCACTGGGATAGGCTTCCTTGGAAATCTTCACATCTGGAATGCTTTTGAAGCAGGCTGGAGCAATGTCTGTCATAATGGGACAGGTACCACTGACCTGCTATACTCTTGGAACAGGAGAAGGAATGGGTAATGCATTAAAATCCCTTCTAGACTTGTTTTCATATAACTTAATGATTCACTGGATGAGTACACGTTCATTTATCACTTTCTGGGAGAATTTTAGAACTATTACTTTCATCTTTGTATTCTCTGTCTCCAGATCCTTCCTTAAGGTTATTACTCTTCCAAACACTAAGCTATGCACAGCGGTTCTCTCCTATAAAAGGTGAAGCTAGTCCTGCCAACCAGGAGCTATAACCTCACTATTAATTGAAAGATAATTGGACTAATCGTCCTAAAGAAATTAACAAAAAAAATGGGCATTTGGCTAGCTAGTCACTTGCCTTCACTTTTGCAGTTGCATGCTCTACAGCATTGCTGAGGTTTGTGCTTTAAAGACAACCACCAGTGAAACACAGAAAATAGGACCCTAGGACAAGCAGAGTTAGCAGGGTCAGCCCCTGGCTGTTTCAGGCAGTTGTATCCTTTTGGTAAACTCAGCAAACTGCATCTCCAGTCCAATTCAGTTGCTCGTCCTTGCTATTCTCACTGGCTGGCTTCTCCAGAACATCAGCACTTTGGCAGCCAAGAATCTTCCTCTAGTTTCTAAGCTAGCATTTTTTCTTGGCCCGTTTATTAATTAGTTGCCATGCTAATGCTGCATTTCCATCTCCTTAGAATTTTCCAGTTTAGTGGATATGTAGTTTGCATCGATATCCCTCTTGGTTGTCATTCCATAAGGCTAGGCAAGTCAGGCTCTTTTCATATCCTCTCAGAGAATCAGGGGAATGCACCCATAATAGACCAACAGCACATTTCTTTCCTGATATAGTGAAGAGGTGGATCAAAATTATAGGGTGGAGAAAGGGTGTCTCAAAGCCAAAACCAAACCACTTTTGTAACACAAAATCCCTCAATTTTGGCTGGCACATGAGGAGAACTCTGTCAGTTCTGCCTTCAGTCCTGATCTGTGTGTTCCTGAACCCAGTACCAGAACCCAGCTCCTGAACACAGCTCCTGTCTGCTGCTGGGCCCAGACTGGGACTCTCCCGGTGCCTGCTCCACAGCATCAGTGGTGACAGTGACAAAAATACCATCAGAGGGGTTGGGTTCAATACTGGGTTTGTGTACATTTATATATATTCCATTTTTATTACTATTCTTTTCATTTTCACCCAAGCTGTTCTAGTTTCCTTTTCTAATTGCCAAGTCTCTCTCCCTTATCCCCTTTCCCTTCCCCTTTGGGGAGGCAGGGGGGTTAACAGAGAACAGCTATTGTAGGTCTAAGGGGCTGCCCTGACCCTAAACTGTGACAGATTTATTGGCTTCTTAACACCTGGGAAGGGTTAAGAAGTGAAGCTGCCCTGCTATTTGCTCTGTTAGAAGTGTAGCTATCCTACAGTTTACGGTTCTTTCTTGAGTATCACAGCAAATCTATGAGTGGTGAGGAAGAGCAATTCTTGCATCAGTCTTCACACAGTATAGCCTACTTTCTGCTGCCACCCGTCTCTACTGGCTAGTGCTGAAGGTCAAGAATTGCAGCTCCTCTTCTCATATCCCCTTTGCAGAGGCCAGCCCCACTGGTGGCACCAGCACTGCAACGCTGTGGTTACACATTCTGCAGCAATGCTGCTTGAACAGGCTTGTCTCCACCCTTCTCCACTCCCAGCTGCTTTTTCCATTTCCCACCGGGTGCCCTCCCTACTGCCAGCCTAAGTGTTTGTGCAGTTATCTGCACAACCAGGTCAGGCATCTGATCCCAGCCAAAAAAATAGCCTGCAAATGTAATTTTTTTTTCCAGATGGAAGAAATTATTCTGTCTGTTTTCTTGGGTGGCTGCACACACACATTGGCTAGCATAAGGGAGGGAAGAGGATGGGGGTGGAAATAAGCAACCTTGCCATGCATGCTCCTCCTAAATGAATGTGGCTGATCCACAGAGCCTCGCCGCCACTCTCAGCTAGCATGGGCTGATATTGCAATGAAAATCACATACTTGTTCTTTGTCATGTCCCAGATGCTCCCCACTCTTCTTTCAAGGAACACTCCTCTTTCCCCATCTGTCTTTCATATGCGTTATCAAAAAGACTCCCTAATCCATCAATATCCATTAAACCAGACAGGTTTTGAAGATCTCCCACTTGCCCTGTGTTATAAAAAGAGATTGGAAGAGAGTTTGGGGGCTGTTGAGTCTAAAACTGGTGAGTGCTGCCACTCATGTCATACAATCACTTTTAGATGTTGGGCTGCATTTTCTATGCCTTAATCTTTGGGCCATCACAATGGTGCATTCTTGCATCATAATTAATAGTTACTGGAAGTCAATTCCAAAAATGTAGTTCTTTGTAATTGCATTTCGTAACATGTACATCTTAGTTATAACTGTGTTCACTGAGGCACTCCTTTCTTGGGCAGCTTTTACAATTCAACCTAAAAAAACCCACTCCCTTCTCACTTTTTTTGGCTCAGAATTTTGCTATTAGACAATTTCCAAGAGAAAATTTATTATTTTAAGTTTTCTCTTTCTAATGTGCTTGGCTCCAGACACTTCAAGGGAGCCTGATACAGCCATTAGTACTAATATGCTTTGCAAGAAGACTATTTCATGTTATACTGGGAGAGGACATTGGGAACCTGATTTGATTGAAGTGCCTACAAGGACGCAAAAGTTTCTGTATGCTTTGACTGTTTTCTGTAGGTATTCTGAGGACACAGTGCAAGAGTATTATCCTCTGCAATACCTCTCTGGAAAGTGCATTTAAAAAAAAAGTCCCTAGCATAGCATTTAGGTATATTAAGAAATGGTAGTTTTCAAAAGGCACGTTGTTATAGATCTTCTTATATATCTATACATAGTCTTGTCTGAAATTTGTACACTGGTGATACTTGTTTATCTACTAAATAAAATGATAGATACCTCAGTCCTATCAGACCCCTAGAAGATACTTTAGGCTTGTTTTTATGCTTCTAGCACATATAGGATATAAAAAAAAAAAATGGCCAGCCTTCATAGATCATTTGCTGGAAGCCTGTTCACGAAGAACAGGCACTACATGAAGTCCTTTTAACTCCCAGGAATGCCTCAAAAAACAGAGTGGACATCCATCTAATGTAAATTACCTATGAATAAATATATTTATTTATGAACTGATCAACTATAGAAACTTTTTATAGACTACACTAAGAAAAATAAATTAAAACAGGTGATTATCTATATTGACATCTGTGCAATAGTATACGTACAAGGAGATTTTAGTTAACATACAGATTCCCACCAGGACAGGTTAAACACTTCTTACATTTAAAAGAAAACAAAAGAAAAAACATCAAAACACTAAAAACCAAAAAGCCAACAGGTGGTGAAGTGGAGCAGTCAGTAGGCTCTTTCCTCTCACCTGCATTTCCAGGTAGGATTCAAGCAACCACTTCAGTGACAACAAGACACAGGGGTCTTAATTTTTATTCAAAAGTGGGAACTATGAGGGTGGTTTTTGATTGTAGAATCAGCCTCATGGTTCCTGATGGGCTTTTAGATTTAGGCCAGACCCTAAGGGTGAAATGAGCTGTATCCTAGCCCTGCTTTCCTCCATGACATTAGCCTGGTCCCTAAACACATCAGCATATAGATCTATAAGGAAAAAAAAAAACAACAAACAAACAAACAAAAAAAACAATAAACCAAAACCTGTTTGAGAGGAATGCAGGGAGGATGAATTCATCAGCACCTAGAAATGAACTCGCAGCACTAAGAACTGGTATTTTCATGGCAAAATGAGGCCTTTTGCCGTGAAGCATCAAAGCAAGAGGATCCTGTACTGACAGACTTGTCAGCACCTTTAGTCAGGCTAGAGTGTTAGAACATGATTTTGGCTAAATTGTTGAAACAGAATATGTTACTTACCATAGATTTTCTATGCAGCTGTAACCCCAGAAATTGTCCTTCAAAAGCCACACATAGCTACCTGATCCACTGGTAGCACAAAGTAGCAGAGTTTCTCTAAAATCTAGAGAATTACACTGATTTTTCTGCATGAGGATTCCACCTAATAATAACATGTTTTTCTACACTGTGACTTGATTCTGGCTGCATACACTTTCATTCCAGTGTCATCCGTAGCTGCTTTTAACTTAAGCAAGAAACAAGATTTGCTTTCAGCTAAGACCAGACATATCAAATTCAGCTAAAAATAGTGTTGCCAAGAATAAAGGAAGGGCATTTTGGCTGGGGAGAAAATGAGAAGACGGAAATATAGAGAGAGTAAAGTGCAAATTTTTTCAGAGATACAACAACATCTTTATAGCTGCAGCAGCTATCAGGCACAACTTCCTGGCCCTAACCTCTTCAGCCGGTAGATTTTCATCCATATGCTCAGCTGTGAACTGGTGGGAGAGGGAGAGATCGGGATCACTGCACAGCCCATGCCAGGAACCTCTTGGTACACTGGCTGCATCACCATGTCCCAGCCCAAGTGAGCTCATGAGGCTCAGCTGGCCTCAGAGAGGTAGCGCAGACACATCACGAACACAACTGTCACGGAAAGTCTAAGAGGGATGCTTGTTCCACAGACTGCCTGGACAATGAAGAATTGGTGTGCCACCCCCTCTCTCACCCCCCGGCTGATGCCAAGACGGGGAGCCGTCCACCACCAGATGAATAGCAGGTCTGTTCCAGCAGCTGTGCGTTCCGGTCCAGTGAAGAGAGAGTCTCCAGGAGTGCAGAGTGCTCAGCTCTGTACACCGGCTGCAGAGGAAGAAACCTGGGGGCAAAAGGATGGCCTCGGAAGGGGAGACCATCAATCTTCAAGTGAGTCCATCTTGGGGGAATATCTGTGGGAGGGAGAAGTGGGAGGGAAAATCCCCAGTTCGAGGGAAATATACCCTGTTCCTGACATTCTCTCCTCAGTTTTGGCAGCGAATTTCACTTGAAAACTCAGTGCTGCTTTTTCCTCCGTTCTCCTTTGATGAAAAGCTAGCAGCAAGATCTCTGACTTGTTCTTCGAGGAGCTGTTTTGAGCCTTTTTCCAAAAGAGTGAGGGTAAGAAGAGGGTTATTACTAAAAAGAGCTGCTTTTTGTGGGAAGGTGGAGCAGCAGAGGCAAAGTTAGCCTTCAGCTCTCAGAAGGAGGCAGCACATACTTTACAGGCTTCAAAATCTGAGCCATTCCTCATCTCATAAAGCCTTTCTCTGTTTGGCAGAAAGTGCTCCCAATGTGGAGAGGAGGAAAAGAAATAAATAGAGCAAATGCTGAGAGAGTGCAGAGGCCAGGGTTTCCTATGCAGGGTTTATTGAGAAATAGAAGTTCTTGGTGAAGCTCTTTCAGTTCTCTGTGTTCCACTTCTGAATAGGGGTTTCTTGTGCTCAGCATGTATTCTAGGAAAGGACAACTACCCAAGGGTTTGGAAAAAGAAACTATTAGAGATGAAATGGAAGCAAAAACCTAGATCACAAAGACACATCAAACTTCAGAAGTTCAAGTCCAGATCTGTGCTTCAGACAACTCTGGAGAAGGGTGGAATTGTCCAGGGCACAGCTTCCAGCCTTGAGTAGACTGGCAGCAGGGTCCCAGTTTTGAAGCTGTTTTTTCTGTCTGTAATGGTCTGAACTATCCTTAGACTTGAAAGTGGGGAAGTCCCATTTTTTTATTTCTTTTGCCTGTGTCAAAGAAACTCAAATGGAAAAAAATGTCCCTTGGAAATAATCAGAATTATCTTTAACTAGAAAGACCAACTGAGATTCCCTTATCCTGCAGAATGTACCTCCAAGACATGAGGTGCAGAGCAGTTTTTGAAGACCTGGGAACAGTTATGCTTAGATAAGAGATATGATAACTGCGGAATATACACAAGTAGCTATAACAGTTGGTGAAAATGTATTCTATTTAGAATGGAGGACGAGAGAGGTTAGGCTTTCTTAGAAATAGATAATAAGGAGGAAAATATAGAATTCAGTATGCCAGGAACTGGGAGCAAAGGGGGCAAGAAAATTATGCTAAATAAGTCAAATTAAGTCCTTGTATACTAAATCACTCCACCTGATGGAAAATTTCAGGTCTATTGTGGATTTGAAGCCCAGGATTCGTAGTTAAAAAAATCAGCTTCACTAATTAAAATGCCCATGAAGTTCTGAAAATTCTTGGGTTTAGGGTTTTTTTTTTAAAAAACCCACCTTGATATTAAGTGAAGAGATAAAGGTGATCCTCAGCATGTTCAACCTTTACAATACTCAAATAAAGAAGCCCATAAGGTCAAAGGTTCCTTGAGTTACAGAACTGAGAAGAGCATACCTATCTCTAGAGCAGGAAGGTGTGGATTATTTCTATCCACCTCTACATCAGTTACCACAAGAAAAATCATGCTACTGGGATCATCTTTGTGACACCTTATAGAGATTTCATGAAGCCACCAGACAGTACAAAATATAGGTGAATGCACACAGTTTCCTGCATGCTTATGACCAGGAAATATACAGTGCTAGCATGGAAGGGAAAGAGAATTACATGTAAGTGTGACAGATGCACTTGACCCTTTAAGTAAACTAGCAGTAGTTTGGTTCACGCTCCAAAAGAGGTAAAAGCTTAAGCCATAAATGGACCAAGAATGCCTCTAGTTTCCACCCATTCTCTGAAGACTCACAAAGGAACAGAGTGACACAGTGAGCATCGATGCATACAAGCTTGGAACATTGATCATGCAATTAACAGATGAATAGTGGGTGGCTTTTCCAAGACTCATTTATCAAGGAACAAAGAAAGTTGTGGGTACAAGGAGTCTCATGGTTACCTTTCCCATCACATGTAATTTGACTACAAGCCAGACGCTTTATTCCATAAATATGACAGCTTGAGGGAGCCTTTTTTGAGCTTTCCCAGATAAGCAGCCTGGCTGCAGGACAGTGTTCTCCCCTTGAGCCTGGGACGCCTCTCAAGGTTGCTCCTGGAGGCAGAGAGACCTTTTACTAACAGCAGATCTTTGGTAAGCAACTGATACTGTGCATACCCTTGTAGTATGGTCACTGATTTGTGCATTGGTAACTTTGGGTTTGTCTTGGTAACTTTAAATTGTGCCTTGGAAACTTTGATTTGTGACTTGGTAGCTTAGAATCATTGTTCAAATGATCATGTTGTACAGTAGTAGAGTGAACCTTGCTGCAAAACCTTGTTGAGTTGCACTTCTACAACATCATATTAAAACCACTTTCACTAATAGCTTTGATTATGATTCTTTAAGTGATCTAAATCACCCATTCATGACAAAATTGGTGGAGATGTCAGAATCCAAGTCAGGATTCACAACACACAGCTGAGATAAGCAGAGGATCCTGGCCATGATGTGTGGTGAGAGGAGGAGTAATCAGTGGTGAGGGGAAAAAAAAAAAAAGAAGCCTTTCAGTTGAAAGTACATTTAAAAGTCTCCTTTGAGTCCCTGCTTTGAGCACTGAAGGCAGAGAAGGTGTCTTCTTGGATGTTTCCAGCTGTGGGTTTATGAAGAGCTTGTGGGAATGTGCACTGCACACTCTGAGCTGGTAACACATGACTCACTCCTCCTCAAAGAGCTTCTGGATGAAGTAGCAGGAACAGTCATCAAAGTTAACGTTGGTAAAATACAGAAGCAGGAATTTTTATTTACAGGGAGAGGGTCCTATGCCCAAAGCAGCTGCACAGTACCTACTAGCATTTCTTATACAACATTACATGGCCAGGCTAGGCAGGTAACAATTGAATGAAAACAATGTGAGCCTCTGGCCCAGCACAGGGGATAGCTAGAAGATATTTCAGATTTAAGAAGGCTCTAAGGAGAACTGATCAGTCCCCCAACATTTTTGCTTACCCTAAAGCAAGAGAACAGGAGCTCACTCAGCAAAATTGAAAGTCTCTGTAACAGGAGACACTCCCTCACCCAGCGTGTCATCAGCCTGTGGAATTTGCCATCTCCTGAAGCAGGTTAGAAGGTCAAATATTGGAGCAAGCATTGAGAAGAGGTTGGGACGTCCAGTAACAATATTTACAGTTATGCAAGCTAAAAAAGGTACTTCCAAATCCCATACGCCAATAGCAGGATAAAAATAAATATACTTTTCAGTTCCCCATAGGCAAAGGCATAATTACTGACCAGACTGCAAGGGGTATCTTACATTTGAGAAGTTATATACCAACTGTTCTTAAGTGAGACCTAGGACTGCTTTTTAACAGCAAAAAATGTCTCCCATTAACCCGCTTTCTCCCTCACAAAAAGTCTCTTGTTTCACAGGAATATGTTTTCCAGTTCTGACTTCTAGGAAGATCAGCAAAACCTCAAACTGTGCACAGAGAGATGCTAAAAGTAAATGTTGCTAAAGAGAAAAAAAAGCCACAAGGCTGTTGAAAAGCCTCGCCAGATCTATGCCAGCCAGCCAAGTGCTAAGACAAAAGACTTGAATTAAAATATTTTCATTAAAAAGATTAATTTACTTTTTTAAATTTAAAGACAAAACTTTAACATGAATAAATTTCAATTATGCATTTTTTCTTCCCAGACATCTCTGTTTGTGGCTTCTAAGTGAAACTTTCGCCTTCCCCTATTAAGGATCTGCCATTGATGAGAAACCAGTCAGGCAGACCAGTAACCTATAAAAGAGTACATCCTGAGGTAGCTGGGAACGGAAAAACACATTTGGGATAGAAACAAATAAAACAACCCAACAACATCCCATCACCAATTTCTTTTTACTTCAGGAAACAAAGATTTATAAACACAAGTGTGGTTTTGATTTATCTGGCTGAGCTATCTGCACTTTCTTATGCTATTATTCCCCAGGACTTTTGCTTCCAACCTTTCCATAGAGATTTGCTGGGGGAGAGAGGAAGAGGGAGACATACAAGACTGTTCTTTTCAACAGCAAAGGAGCTGTGTACCTCAGCTGCTGCAGTTCACGATCTGGCATCTTAACACAACCCTGTTTCATTGGTGATTTAAGCTAAAGTACCAGAGTTTGAAAGGGAGTGACTGAGACAACATCCGTTCCACCACTCCCATCACAGCAGCAGCAAGCTGGGGAAAGTCCGTGGACAGCTGAACTCAGTAACACGCAGACATTATTGCCACAGCTAAGTCTGTCAGAGCCCCAAATGAATATTGCAGAACAGAGCAAAGATTGGGACTGATACTAAACGGATCCAGAGTTTTATTAAGTTTGTATTTTTATATTTTCTTATTCATGAATGGGTGCTATGTTCTGGATAAATGGGCATTCAAGGGATGTGCACTGGAGGAGTATCATCCATATTCATATTTGAAAAGAGGCTATATACTGTATGTTGAGTCTTTCTTTTTATAGTGTCTTGCTCTTTGGATAAAAAAACTTTACAGTCCTCTGGGACAAGAAGCAGAAATAATACCTCACCATGTAGGGAATCATTCATACAACAAAAGTAAAAAAAGTAAACAGATAAAATAATCATTCTGGAAAACAGACTCTACACTGAGATTTTTGGCAGAAGCTGTTCGGTGGATACTTGGAATGCAAAATACATCTGCAGAAATAAAGACAGGTTTATGAGACACTTGCAAGGAAAAAAGATTTTAAATAATTGGCTAGTTTACTTCCAGTACTCAGTTTTTTGCCAGATCTACAGCGTGAAGATTTTAGAGAGGCAGATAGATAGGGTTAGCTCTAGGTGTGACAGTGTGGAGTTTTCCAAAATGCCCACAAAACAAGTGGAAAGTCCCACTTACCACTGTGAATCCCATCTCCCACATCCCACTTTCAGTCTCAGCCTGATGAGGGGTGCAGGGAGTGTGTTCGCAAATGGGTTAGACTTTTGGTTGGGGGTTTCTTTTTGTGGCTTTAATGTGTGTATTGAGGTTGTGATGTGCTTACAAGTTCCTGGCATGGGCATGTGTTTGCCTACTTCTGCAGCAACAGACAGACTGGGCTTTCTAGTGCCATCAGACCTTGACTCTCTTTCAGCGATTTCCTAGAATGGTGGCTGTCTAATGTCACCAACTGAGCAGTGCTCCTGCCCCAATGGGCTTCATAGCGTTATTTGGGTTCTGTAATTTTGTCCTGGATAACGACAGTGTGCACTGAGAGAGAGAAAATGTCTTTCAGAAAATCTCAAGAGCTTCAGAAAGAGCCATTCCTATGACATCCCGGTATGATGTGTGCAACTCAGCCATCAAGAGTTCTAGGAACTTATTCTCACCATGTTTTTAAACTATTACTATCCAAATTACTCAAACAGGATCCCAGGCCCCACTCCCAGGGGTCCACTCCACTACCTCTGCCATTCATTTGACTTTGGTAAAGCTGGTTCAGAGAGCCATACTCAGAAAAAAAACTAACCACGTTTTGGCAGGAATAGTGGTCTGGTTTGCTGTCCTGCAGTGGTTCCTGGTAGGATCAGCCAGCTGCCAATTTCTAGGACTGCATGGCCATGAGAGGATGTAGAGGTAGCAGGATCTCTCAGTGGCAGCTACCCATAACTTGAGATCAGCTAGATGAAGGGTCGAGCCTGAGTCTAGCCAGTAGAAAAAAGCAGGAAAGGTCTAAACAGTAGCTCTTCACTAGTGGACATCACTGAGATGGCAAGATTTTGCACTACTACTTGAGAGTAAAGCCTTTCAGGGCTAACTAGAAGCTTAGGCAGAGATTCACTGTGCCCTAGCTGGTCAAGAGACAGGTGTGAAATAGGTTATCACTCCTAGGAGCAAGAATGATCCTATATTATTCTCCCCCAGCTGCAGGGACCTGCAAGTCTGCATAGCCTTACCTGTGCTGGCCCCAGAAATTGGTAACACACGCTAGAAGACAGACAGCACAATCACAACATACTGAGAAGAGGGCTTTTATTACTTTCAGTGCTAATTGGTCCTTTATTCTATAGTCAGATGTGGCTTTTCTCTTCTCCTCTGTATGTTCCTTCTCCCCACTCTACCTGGACATGGCTAGCCTTCTCACTGAAGATGAAAGTTCCATTATGCCCTTTCCGAACATGGGGGTGATACTTTTCATTGTGAGGAGCTGGACCCCGGGTTTTAGGGTATCTGGGGAAAATGAGGCACATATGGAGTCAAATACACCCTTGGAGCCATCCCATGGAAGTCAGCACTCTAACACTGGAGGCTGATCTGGTCCCTCACATTCCACCTTGTTGGGGAGTAGTGAAAGAAAGTGGCTTTATGAGAGACGGAGCCTGGCCCCATGCTACTCACTGGGCAGGCCATGTCCATAATGAAACCCTGCATGTGAAGGCAGAGAAAAGAAAAGGGACAAAGGAGATGTTAGTAGAGAGCATATCAAACAGAAAATTAGCCTGACTGACCCATCAGTCAGTGAATCCACTCTCACTGAAACAAAAGGCATGTGGAAGCCTCCCACAAAAGACTACAAGGGACTGTTATTAATTACGATTCTTCCACTGGGTTTAGGGTTAGTGTAGGATTAAGATAACCCTGCAGCAGAAAAAAATAAGCAATAACAGTCATTTCCTCTGATGTGTCTAAAAAGTTGGCCCCCAGTGCTATAAGCTACAGAAAAGAAGCCGTGATGCCAGACGAGAGTGACTGCATTCAGATGCTGGGGCAGAGGGCAAGGTGCCATACTAGTGGTGCCACCTCTTCAGCCCTGCAGGGATGAGGGATGCCCAGACCTCCCCAGGCTCCATGTGAGGCTCTGCTTGCAGTTGCACAAAGGACCACAGCAGCACTCCATGCTGATCTACAATGCATGACAGTAGACATATAAGCTTCACTCAGAGCTGGGGCTGTCATAACAGTAAATTATGGAACATTTTTCCCCCACTGCCTTGTAGGGTTGGTCCGTTACAGGCCAGAGTGCATAGCACCTCATTTCCATGTGTGATAACTGCAGCCAGAGCTCAGGTCACATCTAGAGATGGTTATGGTTGAAAGTGAGGGGAAAAGTAATCTGAGGAAGCCCAGGCATTTCCAAAGGGGAGGCTGGGAGGGAGAAAGGGGCTCAGCTGGGTCAGCATTGCTGTCACCTTCCCTGAGGTAAGGGGAGAGAACCTCAGAAATTAATAACAACAGATTTCTGTGGTTACTTTATAGAGCTCATACAACTGAATCAGGGGGAGCAGAGAGGAAGAAGAGCCCAGGAGGCATGAGGTCTCCCTGTGGGGGTTAGAAGAGGGTGAAGTGGCACAGGACCTAGGGTGACAAGGTTGTACCTGCACAACACTGGGGGCCAAGGGGGTGCTTGGGGATTTGCGTGGTGGGGGCCCCATGACCCACCGAGAGTGGCAGTAGGTCAGTGGGGCAGTGCTCTGTCTGGAGGATGAGGTCAGCCTGGCTTCATTCTGGACCATACTTGAGAGCTGAACCATGCACTTGCTTCTTTGCTTCTCTGTTCACCCTCAGCCAATGAACAGAATATTGTAATCCTCTGTTGAGCACCTCTGGTCATTTAGCCACTAAAAGTGGAAGCCTTCAGCCCAAGTTACCTTTTCTTAGACTTCCTGAAAAAATATGTATTCATCTGCTATGTTTCTCTTCTGAGAGCCAAAAATGGGCAATGCTGTGCACATATGATAACCACACACAGAAAGGGGAGCTTCTCCAAGAACAAAAGGGTGCATGGGCATTTTCGCTGCCATTTCCCCATTCCCAGCTTGTGAGTAAAGTGTTTATAAAACTCTCTCTGAGAAAAGGCAATACAAGAATACTGTAATCCAGACTGCCCCAGGTATGTAAACACGTAACAGAAACACTTGAATTGGACACCAGAATGATGGAAAAGCCCACGTGCAGATGCTGTAAGATTCACATCACTGGTTACTATACACTTTGACACACTGCTTTGAACCAGGCAAATTAGAATTCCTTGTCAAATTACATGAATCAGATGTGTGACTCTATAATTACAGCTGTGAAAATCATTATACTCAGGTTCTTAGAACTTTCTATCCAAAATAACCCTTGGGGAAGAAATTTCTCATGAAGCTGCTTAGGTCAAGGTTCAGCAAGTGCTGGAAATTCTAGGGGAATCCTGTCAGCAGGTTTAGAGAAATGAGAACAAGTAAATGAGATTATGTACTGTTTTGTGAACTGTTCAAGCTCTTTTTTTTGATTTAGGTTTTTATTTTTTGCATAATTTATGCATATGTGCAGGAGTGATGTGAATCTTACAGTGCCTGCATGTGGGCTTTTCCATCATTCTGGTGTCCAATTCAAGTGTTTCTGTTACGTGTTTACATACCGGGGGCAGTCCAGATTACAGTATTCTTGTATTGCCTTTTCTCAGAGAGAGTTTTATAAACATTTACTCACAAGCTAGGGATGGGGAAATGGCAGTGAAAATGCCCATTTCTCTTTGCACTGACACAACTCCAAATGCTATTTTGGGGTATTAAAGAAAAGCCTCAAATTTTCTGCAGACCTTAGTGTGAGAAAAAGAACTACTCCTACCAATCTAACAGGAGCCAAAGAACAACCAACCATTCTTCTGCAGCCTGTGTTCTGCTGAAGGAATGTTTCTGCAGAAAATAACAACACAGCAGTACTTTGTACTCTCACAGGACCTGTGTGAGATCCAAGATCTGCTGCCCCTAGTTCTCCAAGTATTTTGTAAATATCAATGCGTTTAATTTCAGAATCCCCATGTGGAGCAAGAGGTGTTTTCCTGAATGTTTTACAGATACTAGGTTAAGATGGAGATGGTTAAATGACCATTGGTGTACCCAAGGACACAAGTAGAAAGTGACAGAAGCAGTAAGGAGAGACTAAGCATCTGTTTGGATGGGTGTACTGCCACACAGCAGCCGTGTATTCTGTGGTTTTAGCTGTACTTCTCATTGGCTGAATTCTTAATCTCTATTATTTATTTTTTTTTTAAGAAATTCTTAAAGATTGTTTCATTTAGTCATCAGAAACCACTCTGTTACTTCACACACTGTAAGGAAGCACATTTATTGAAGCTGTCAATAAGAGAACAAACACATTTCCTTCCCTGCTGAATGTAGCAGATCAATTGGAAACAAAATTTGACATGCTTTCAAAAGTTTGGGCACACAGCTGTGTTTGCACCTCTTTCTTGGTGGAGTTACAGTCATGCTCAACCACGCTGGAGTAGGAAGCAAACCCCAAAGCCAAAGTGAAACAAACTAAATTACATTAAACAGAAATTCTGACTCAGAATGACCATACAGGTTCTCAGTGCAACTATTCTACTTCAAGTTTGCACCTTTTTTCAGGCTGTGGCCACACATTTTTGCTGACTGAACCTGAAGCTCTGAAGGGGGAGGTTGATACTCACCACCACCATCAATTATTATTGCTGCCTCAGTGCAACTGCTCAAAGCAATCATTCTATCAAGACTGTCTGGGCTAGGAAACCTTCATTACTGAGTGTGTAAGCTAACTCAGATCATTGTGAAAGAACTTGTTTAGGGAATATGCAATTATATCTTCTAAGGAAGAATTAAGTCCCCTGTCTCCACAAGTCTGGACAGAGACAGATACAGCAGCTCTAGATAGGCCTTTACCCATCTTATTTCAATGGGATAATTGTTTATATACTTGGATATTTTTTTGGCTGGTCATGTTAGCTGAAGATCTAATTCTTCTAGGATGATCAGAAGACCATAAGATATACAATGTGGCTGGTTCTTAACTTAGATGTAAAGAAGAAAAACAGATTCCAACACAAATACAAACAAAATATTCCCACATAACATAAACACCTGGGTTTTTTCATCTTTTGCCCATGGTGATACCTTGACCGGCAGTCCACACTGATCAGAGAGACATCCAGTGAAAGATTAATATGCTCCAAGAAAATACATTATGCTGCTCTTCCTTTTAACAGAAACAGATTTGATCTCCACCTTCATGTGCTAGATTCATGGAAGTTTATTCTAAACCAATTCCTCAGCCAGACCCCATTTTTGGCGTGTGGCTGTGAAAAAGTTGCCAAAGGGAGTTGTGTCAAAGAGCTTTTACTTTGCTCTTAATGGCTCCACGTACAGTCTGAAGGAATCTGAAGCGCTCACGAAATGTGGTTTTCCCTCTGGTGTTTGCTGTTCAGCTGGCTCAGCAGCTCAACCATTTAAAACCATTGTGAGTGGCTTTAGCACTTGTGAAATAATACTGGCCTATTCAGATCCAGAGAGGGATGGGCAAAGTCCACCAGAACAATAAAAGCCCCTCTTCCCTCCCTCTCAGATGAGGAGCCAGCATGCAATGGAGTTTGAAGGAGAAAACTACTCATATCCAGGTGCAGCTACACACATCTTGGTGGAAAGACAAATGGCCCTATCAAAATAAAAAACCCAACACGTGCTCAGAGGAGGCAGGATCTTCAGCATCCCAGAAAAAAAAAATAAAAACAAAACAAGCAAACAAACAAAACAACAATCAATTAAAAAAATACAAAACCCACAAAAACAAAACAAAACAAAACAAAAAATCAAAAGAAACAACCCTAAACCAAACACAATAAACCAGCTACTTAAGTGTAGGAAGCAAATCATGAAGGAGAGAAAAAAAAAAAAATAGAAAAAGAGGAGTACAGCCCCAGAAGAGAGCTCCAGAGGGGTGTGGTCCTCAAAATGACAGATGATGAATGCTTGTCAGCCAAATGGGGGGAACAGATGCAGAGAACTGAGAGTTCTGGAGGTCTCCATTCCCAGAAACCAGAGAAGATGGAGCTCCCCACCTCATCCCAGACACAACTACTAAGTATAGTGAGAGGTGTCTTTCATCTCTGAGCTGACCTAATGCTCAATTATTCTGCTGATACCATTTAAAAAAAAAAAAAAAAGAGCTAACTAAAGCCATCTCTAATGTGGACAGTGTTTCAGGCATGCTATAGATCTGCATCGTTACGCAGAGATTTGAACTCAGTACCAGGCTCAGTCAGGCAGCTCAAGCATATGGCAGCAGGTCTTGGTGGCTACTAATTAGGTTAGCTTCTGGTTAGCGATGTTGATCTGAGTAGCCCTCTGATTAATTTCCAACCCCCTCTGCACTATCTTCAGCCACAAGCCTCCAAGCATTCCCCTGAGTTACTGCACTAGGTCACTCTTACGGTGTTCACTTTCCTGGGCCAGAGCAGCATGCCAGTTCTGTTAGGGATCCCCAGGCTGGGGAATGGGCTCAGGGATCAGGCGTGAGCCAGCGTGGTGGTGAACTCAGGTGTTTACAGCCAGGGTGGGGCAGGGTCCTTTTAAAGCACTTCCTCTTGCCTCACTCACACAACGTGCACAATGTACAAACAGGGACATTATCTCTCCTGTGGGAGCGACTGACTCAGATGCTTGGCCAACTGCAGGGAAAGGTGTCACCGTAGCTGCCAACAGCAAAGAATAGCTAAAAAATAAGAAGATGTATCGCTCTGTGGCTCCAAACGATAACAATATATTCCTCTTTATTCTGATCCAAAAGCAATTTTTTTCTTCCTTTGTTCCCCTCCTTGTTTTTTCCTATCTGATGGGAACTTGTTTCTCAGCTAGAAGCCCAGTGTGCCTGTTACTGGTGTTCCTAACATAATTTTTGTATTCCTCCCCTTATTTTACATATTATCAAATGACTTATGAAAAGTAAAGTTCAGCCAGCTAAACCTCAAAGGAGTTGTGCAAGAGCAAGTAGCACTGAGCTTTGCCATGAGCCCTGTACAATTAACCATGTGTGTCCATGGACTTGAGAAATCTGTTTATGAAGCACATTGTGGGCATATACTGCTGCAGATCTGGCTGGAGCAGTCTGAAAGGATACTGTTCCCCGTGGTTATCCTTCAATCGGAAGACACTGTCTCCAGCACTGTTCTTGACATTTCTGAGAACTAAAGGACAGTATCTAGCTGAGAACTCCTCCAGCTCTATCAGTCAGTTCTATCCATATTATATATTTGTACCCTGCATGCGATAAAGTACTAATTTTGTTATCATCTCATCAGTGGGCATAACTGTCAGGTTGATTCAGCAGAAATGAGAGCAACACTTGTGGGAGGGAAGCTTGTCTTCATGACCAGCAAAATACACAGGCTAAGAGAAGGCTGTGATTTACTGATCACGATCTTTGTATGAAAAAATGCGTGACTTCTGAAGGCCCTCTTCTCCTGGTGCATTGTGAAGGGCAGTTAAAGACTCTGTGACTCCTCTTGGTTGTACAATAGATAACATTCTTTAGGCCCCAAACTGCAGGCATATTTTATCAGTTACCAAGCAGCATTCAGTCTGCCTTTTGCCCAAGGCACCTGTACTACGTACACAGGCAGTGCTAACATGTTGATACCTGTGAGCAGAGGGAAAGTCACATTCTGTACTCAAGCGCTGCAGGAGTGGGGTGTTAGGAGGATGAATGAAATTAAGGTAGGGAGGGCAGGGGAGGAAAGACTTTGCAGCTACATTCAAGTGTAGTTGAGTGAAGGCCTTCCAGGATGGAAGATGGAAGCAGTGTCCTTTGAGTCAATGTTTCTTCAGAAGGCAGAAGGTAAAAGACCCTCAAAACGCCCAATGAAAACAAGATTACTTGATGCCTGGGTCAAGAACTGAGAACAATTGCAATGATTTGCTAAATATTTATATTCCTGTCAGGAGGGATAAATATAGATTAAGAGTCACTGGATATGATAATCATATAAATAGGTACAAAGAAGTTTCTTTTGCCCATCTTCTCTGGTTGTGTCAGCCGTAGCATCAGAGTATCAGGGTGCCCAAACAGGATAGGAAAAACTGTGAATAAGAAAAGAGGGGCAGACTGGAATTTGTTTTTTTTTCAGGAAAAAAAGACTGTAGTAAGTGCACAGAAAGGCACCATAAAAACCATTGGCAGGGCTACCGCACAACATATTGCCAATAAGCTGAGTTGCTCCAACAACACTGAGCTCTGCTTGGGGAGGCAGAAACCAGAAATGGAAGAGTGTGATCAGAAGTAAAAAAAATATAGGAATAAACTTCTCAATCACTTTGTGCTAGGTATGTGTAAAAGTTTCAATGCACAACTAAAACTGGGAGCTAATATGAGGTACTCCTCTGAGCTCATGACAATTAATTACCATCACAACCACCATGACACTCCAAACTCAGTCTAGTGCCTAGTCTGCCCCACACTGTGGTTTGGATTTTTTATCCTCTTTCTCCCTAACTGTTCCATCCATCCTCAAACATTCAGGAGTTCATTTAAGCACATCTATTTGCCTACCCACTTATAAGATTCCAGCTCCAGTACAAAACACATACTGAGTGAACCCCACTTGAAATCGAGGGCATTAGTTCTGAATCAGTGATTCCCACTCCTTTTGTCCCTTGGCCATCTTGGAGTGAGTAACCACAGCATAAACACCAGATACAGTGATAAGGAAATCATAAGAAATTTCAGTTCCTACATTTTTTTTTCCTGCTTCAGAAACTTCAATGTTCAGTAGCTGAATACAGATGCCTTTCAGAAGAAGACTATATTTGCAGAACTTGGGCATTCAATTGTCAGAGAAATGGTTATTCTGCTTTAATCTCCTCCCATTCCTATTCTAGCCCAGAGGCATTTACTTCCCCAATACAGTCTCCTAGGAAGGCCTCATTTGCTACACCCCTTCCCAAAGGTCTCTCAAAGCAACATCTACCCAGGAGATCTCTGGAAAACACAATTGCCACTAAGGGGATTTGGTCCTCCCTTTAATTTCTGCCATGCTGTACTATAGCTCCTCATTATAAAGTTAGCTCTTAAAGGTTCTTTGTCTCTGCAGGGCTGAAAGTTGCTGACTGAATATCTGGGTCTAATTTTCCACCAGTCTTCCTTTAACTGGCCATTCTCAGCTATGCAAAGCGTTTGCATAATGCTACAAGATCATTCACATCAATCTTATTTAACATTTTGAACCTGTTTGCAAAGGGGTTAATGAGAAAACAAAACACAACCTGAATAGTAAGTCACTAGAAAAAAAGTACTGGCCTAATCTTTTAATATACAGCCTGAACAGCAGCTCTTTTTCACAGAAGGAAGAGGACTGATTTTTTTTTCTTTTTTCCTTCTATTTTTTTTTCCCTCTAATCTGAGAATGCAATTCCCATGGACAGTGTATGAGAAAACAGCAGCAACCTACAGAACACCCAGGAACAGTTGTTGAAAGATTCCCAGGGTGTTACTTTTGGCAGGACATCAGGTTCCAATAAAATCCACTGAAAACACCAGACTAACAACAATAATAATAGCAACATTTTGCACAGATGAAGTGTCTTTCATCTAAGGGGTCACAAAAGGCTTCTGCAAAGAGTGAACAAGCTCCTTGAGGAAGGGTAAATGAAATTGATGCTCTGTAGATGTTGCCACTGCTTCACTGATTTAGAAGATAGGTTATTGCGTAGAGCGTTAGATGGTACAGAAAGAAAAGAGTTAACGTGTATCGGCAAGCTTGGGAGCATTCTGTATAGTGAACTTGCATAAGCATAATAACCTAATTTTAAATGTTTTCAGCAAATTAACTGCTGACATTCCATGTACACTATTTGAGCACCTGTACACAAATTGGGTAACCAAAGATTACACTGTGCAAATAAACAAAGCACCAGGTGAGCTCATGCACAGCTACTCGACTCTGATGTGAAATTCTATATACTATGCTTACAATTCCTGCTTGCCATGCTCTTATAGGCCTCCTGAGGCCCATCTGGGACTTGAAATATATATATATAACAATACAGAAGTATATGAAAAGTTAGAGACTAGAAATAGGAGAGTAGGCCATTTGTGAACTCTTAGAAGTTTTTGACCCAGACCAACACTTTGCACTGTTAGCCTGTCTCTGCAGGGGAATCATTCCACAGTGTGGCTACCTTTCATAAAACACAGGATGCTGCATCATGCTGGGCCACACATGAATCTCAGCCTATACTTCATGTACCATACTGTGAAGATGTTGCTGGTGATGTTTTAGTGGGAAAACTTGCAATGGAAATACACCTTCTACTGCATCACTAACTGGTTTTAGGTCTTAATTGGATTGCTTACAACTTTTTGGTAAGTTGTAATTTGGTAATCAAATGTTGCTGCACTGACCTCACCTAAGTGACCTAAGAGGACAACATATATTGAGATAAGTTGTTCCTTTCCTCAGGATCTCTAAGTGTGTATTTCACATGAGGATTACTTCTTGCTCTTTGAAGCTGTTTCCAGAGTCAAAATCACCCTTATTTCCCAGCCCAGCACTCTCATCAGACAGCAAAAAGAAATTGAGAAGTCATTGTCTGTACTGAGAACACACAGACACATGAAATTCCTTCTCACTGTTTACATGAAGGAAATTATATGAAACGGGTCATGTTTCCTCCATGTCATAAGGGTAACAACAATAGCAATGAAGGTTTTGTCATGACACTGCCAGTTTAAGGCAATGACTAACATCCAGAAAGAGTAGATAGCAGGATGATCTAATAGCCTGTTGCTCCCAAAAGTCTTGTTCCTCGTCAGCCTACAGCCCTTTGCTCCCTCCTTATCTCCAGCTCCCTGAGATACATCCCACCTTACCCTTGTGTCAGCATTTGCTGAACCCTTCTCACGGACAATTAATTTATTAAAGCTGGAGTAAATAGTCTATTTTTCTTTTTTTTTTTTTTTTAATTTAGCTTGGCTTAATGAATTGGCTCAGAACAGGGTCTTACAAAAGTGAGAGTGCAAGACAGCAGAAGGCTCATGACAGGAGCATTTGCTTTGGACTCTCAGATCACCATAGCTACAAGGTATAACCCTCAGAGTTATGCAGAAGATACTTTCTTGCTGGTAGCGTCACTTTTTCATATATATGACCATAGAAACTTTCTGAGATAATTTGGTGAAATCAAGAAGGGGATTACCAGAATTCAGAATCCCATTATTCAGAAGTTGTTTAGCTACAAATGCATAAGAGAGAGTAACTCTGGCCTCTTAGAGCTGTACCATACCATACCACAAACGAACGAAGAGGGGCAATTAGAATTGATGACACACAACTGGAATAGCTTTTATGGGTTGAACATACCGTGATGGCAAGGCATCACAGCCACTAAGAGCTGCATAATGCTTTACTCACTATTGGATATACCCACATGTCTTCCCTGTGGCTTGAAATAGCATCTATCACTAGGCTAAAACATACAGAAGCACACCAAGAATCATGAGTCACTGCAGAATTTAAGTCCATTTTCTCTGTCCAGTTTTGCTTGCCCTGGACCTAGAGGGCATCTTGTAAGAATCCTTAAAAGAAGCTTCAATGCCAGCCCTACCAGAGTGTCCTCACACACCCCCCCCCCCACTTCAAATGCGTGTGCATTTGCTCCTTGCAGCACTCAGTTTCTGCTCAAAGATGACAGATGTGTAACTGCTGTTATTGGTCACAGGTTAAAAGTTTACAAATTGGTCTTAGCAGCTGCATTTGAAGTGAACTTCTGAGAAAGTGAACTGTTCTCATCTCTCCAGGTTTTGGTTTTAAACCACCCCATAGTTATGGTCAGAGATTAGAGAGATTTTTGTGGTGTTTGAAGAATGGTTTGGAATTTCTTGTCCAACCATCTGCCCTCAAAACTTAGTAGATGACTCACTAGCACTCACCTCCAGTTGCTACTTAACCAAAACTTTTATCTTCTCAGCTTCATGTAAAGTTCCACTCTGTATATTTTCAGAAGCAGAGCCTGTTCTGATATGAAAGAACAACATGGGAAGTACAACTCAGAATTCAAGTTTTCAGAAGTGCTTGTGTTAGATTCTGGCTGAGCTAATATGCACGTATGCACAGAGGCATTTGCACGCATAAATCACAGCTTGCTTACATCTGGCACATGCAAAGAGCACACTGCTTGGCACACTGTTTAATTGTACTTCAATTACCGGACTGCATTCAGGTCTGCATAGAATTCTGGAAAAGTACCTTTGTAGTCAGGAGACACAAAACCATACTGAGGATTTTGCTGATATTCTTAGGAATCAAAGATACTTCCTGTTTCCTGCCATTTCCTGAAGAAGCTTCCGCAGCCTTGCATCCATAGGATTATCAAAATTAGGTGCTTCTCATTCTTGGAAAGTGGGAAAGCTGTCACCATATCCCAGATGTTATTTATTTAGCCTGCACAAGTTTGAAGCAGCATTTACAAGCAATCTCAGTTCCTAAGCTAACTGCATAATTTGACCAAGATCCAGTTTCAAATAAAGCAGCTATCTAAAGCAGCAAGTAGTTACACCATCTGACCCATATTGAATAGCTTATTGCTGTCTCACAGAAGCTGCTCACCACTTGGCTTTCAAATTCAGCCCCAACTATAGAATATATGGCTAGAGAAGTCCAAGTTAAAAATATCAAACTGGTGCCACACTTCGGTTGCTCTTACTACCTTGTGCCAGATTAAGTGCACATCAAGTGAAATTTCCAGAATGGTTTGTGAAAATCCATTAATCAGTACAACATTGATCACAGCTCCTTAAACTGTACCTCTTTTTATTCCCCCCCTGTAAATGAGTTGGACTCCTTCTGGGTCCTAAATGATATCTTTTGAGAAAGGAGTTTTTCTTTTGCTCTTAACCTGGAAATTTACAATCTGCTCAGAACTGCTTTTGAGTTATGCAAGTCCAGATTTGCACTTCTTTCGTAACTGTCTACCATGGTAACAAATCGGGCAGCACCATGTCTGGTCCCTCAAGCTCTGTACTTGTGCCAAAGATAACCAGTTATACTGGCATAATTAATTTTGATGCATTAATAACACAACAGCTTTTGTCTTTACCAGCCTGTGTATTTTTCAGTAAGATTCAGTAAACGTAACTTAGTGAAGTCCTTTCCTCTGTTAACAGGGAGAACAATCTCTGAGTTTAAAGAGCAGGAGATGAATCTTCATTTAGGGATTAATCATCACTTTATAACTCCTGCAAAATTCACACTCCAGGCACTGATTTAGTTATACACAGTAACTGTGGCTTGCTAATTAAGAACAAGATGGGTATTAGCCTTTCTTCTTTCAGGTTCTTAAATTGCTGATTTAAAACCTTTCAGTGTGAGAAGCATTTCTAAATATCTGAAGTGTGAAAAGGCAGGGACATTTGCATCTCCAGCCAAACCCACAGAGGTTAGAAAGAAAGGCACGATTTACATTCAAAACCTCAACCTATAACCTGGAGGACAGCTGGAACTCTTCAACAGCAGCCTCCGCTCTATGAAACCTCTACTCTCCTGTAGGAACAAAGGAGATTTATTTGTTGTCACTGAGGGGGCTTTAGTTTGGAATTATCCATTCCATCCTATGGCTTGTAGATGAGACAAAGCAAGAAGTACTCCAGAGATATGTGAAGATGACACATAAAATCTTTCTGAACTCATTTGAAATGGTAGAAAGAAGATAATTTCTTATTTGCTGGATATTATTCCAGTCCCTTACAAGTGGAGTTTGATGGACTTTGATAAAACTTCTAAATGGCTGGGGTCATGGGGTGACAGCTTTTCTTATCTTAATACCTTACATCTGATCACATATTATTAATCAAGATGGAAGTAACTTTGACTTCAATACTCTGTAGAAAATTTTTATTCTCCTGATTCCTTTGATACTGAACTGGATTTTACAGCATTTTTCAATTATGAAATTTGATGCCAACTTTCAGTTGCATCAATAGCTTTGACTTCTCCCCCCCGCAACTTTCTTTTTTACATTTCTTTATGTTACCAAGACTTGGTAATCAATCCCTTTGTAGCTGCAGAATTTCTATCTGAAGAAACAGAAATTTTAAAAAATTGAAAAATAAAGGTTTAAAAGTACACAAGACCACTTGCTGTACCAATTCAAAGCCTTCAGAACACATGGCAGCACGATAAAGGTTGGAGATGTGAGTAAGAGGAGATGAATGATAACCATTATAACCCTGGAGGCAGTGGCAGAATGCAGCATGTGCACAAGAGCACAGCAGCAGTAAGGGCAGGCCTGGAGGCAGACATTAGACAAATTAGGCATATGCAACCATGTCCCCATCAAGAGGGGTTCCACAGGAGACCACGTGACCCTTTTCCTATTGACTTTGATGAAGGGATTCTGAAGGTAGATAGTTAAATCATTTCAGCTGGGACATCTTCAATACGCAGTAACCATCCACACGGAAACAGTCTACTCTTTCTGTTTCCTCAGCACCGAGACGCAATAGCACATTGGCTGAAGGCTCCTTCTAAAGATGATTGTGGTATGTAGGGGTGATGGGGAAAAAATGGTGGTGGGGCAGCATCTACTTTATTACTCAGGGACTTTCAAGCACATCTGCAAGGCAGACACATTGCATAGCCCCATGCTGAGGTAGCAGAGATGGTTTTGAGGACTCTTTGGGATGGAAAAAGGTAAATAGAATGAAAGCCATTTGTACTGGACACTACAATTAGATTTCATTATGATCTTTCTTGCTGTGGGATCCTGGATTCCCAAAAGAGAACAATTACCAGGAAGGTCCTTTCTGTGCATTTTCCAGGTAGATGCAATAATTTATTTCATATGGAGATATTTCTATAATGCAGTGATTTCTCAGTCAGTTCAAGGATATATTCCAAAGAGTGCCGACTTGCAAGCTGTCCAAAAACACTAGGTAGTCTAAATGGGGCTGCTTGTTCATTTAACTGTCAAATATATAGCTGATGTAAGAAGTGCTTTCTCTGTTTCCCTCTCAATTTCTATATGTACTCCAAGGAATTAATTTTACTTTTAAAAGCACTTATGGTCTGTTTGCAGTAGTAGCCATTTATTACCCTAGCTGTAGCTGGAAAAGCTCAGACCCACTGCAGTGATTTTACTAACATTCCAGTGACCTGACTATTCACAGAGATAGCAGGCCCTTAATTCTTCATTCTGTAGACCCAGCTAGTCCACAGAGGCTGACATCATTTGACCACAAAATATAAGATACTAACCAGTTGAGCTTTTGTCAGATTGTAATTTGATAACTGAGCACAGATTAAAATTTCTTTTGGAATCAATGTCCACTGTATATGCTGTTATTCACCAGTGGCACACATTCAACGTCTCTGTGCAGTTGGACAGTAGTTTCTTTCTACGGATATATTTGCCAAGATGAAAACCAGAAAAATTTTAAACCATTTCCAAGTGTTTCCAACGACTGGACTATGCTTTCTGATCCACATTGTTGAGTCATGATCTAAATTAATGAATATTCTCCTGGGCAGCTGCTATTCAAACAAGCAAGTCTTAATTTTCTTTTTCAATTATAATCTGTATATCATTGAACATTAACATTATCAAGTGGGACTATACATATGCAGAGTCTGGGTTCATTACAAAGCAAGTCATAACGGGCAGCTATTCCTTCCTCTCTCTCGGCTTAAAAATCTAGTCTGGAACAATTTTGTAGTCTTCTTTGGAATGAGGAATATTCTTGAAGCAAAAAAAAATTGCCATCTTTCCAAATATATGCTGGTGGTGCTGTTGCCAGTTTGACAACTGTGACATATGCACATTTCATAGGAAAGTGGGGGTTTGTTTGTTTAGTTTGTTTTTTTTCAGCGAGGTATCTCAGTTTTCCCGAAAGAGATGATGAAGAAATACTGAACAAGCATTGTTAACATGTACTTGAAGCAATATAACATATAACAGCTTAGCTGTAAGTTTTAGTCAGAAGAAAACCTTGATATGGAATTGGTTTCCATTGGAAAAAGACACAGTTCTAATAAATCTTTTCAAAACTCTGTTGAGAGAACCAAAATTTGTGAAACTTTTCCACCTAAATGTTTCACAAGGACACATTTAATCTCTTCATTTTGAAGGAGCTCTCTATTTTGGATTTGATTTTCTTGGTATTTTATGCTACAAAACATTTAAAATATTGTTGTATTAGTTAAAACATATTCTCTCAACACAATACAGATATTTTTTCTCTTTGACTTTTCTTTCCCAGACAGTTTTGAAACATTTAACACCATCCTTCCAGATCAGAACAAAATAAACTGAATGTATCCAAGTAATCAGTGCATATTACACACTCTTCTCTGGATCTGAGCCACACAGGGTCTGGATCAGTTACAGGTTTCTGATGAAAAGCTTGGCTCTTCATCTCAGGCTGCAGGGACTCGCATGCTCAGCTTTGGATGTTCTCTAGTTAAGACTTCAATGTAAAAGCGTCAGCTATCACAACGGTATCTATACTCACTGGATTCTGTAATCCTAGTGCTGTAAAACCCACTGCGCATGTGGTCTGAGTAAACACAGAGCAAATTGCAAACCCTCCTGCAAGATATCTTGAGCAAACACTCTGTACTTATAATACACCAATTAAAAAATGGGAAAGTTCATATTTTATGAGAGTGCTGGATGGAGAACTAAGATTTTCTGCATTGAAGCTTTTCCCTTGCTTGACCTTGGAAAACAGAAGAATAGCTGAAAGCAGTTACCTACTATGTAATTATTGATTATATATAACTGTTGGTTGAGATGGAAGCTTTCTTCAGCTGAATACAACAATCTTAACTACAAAAAAATTCAATGATGGTTGTTAGAGCATGTAATTGAGGTTGTTATAGATAAACCATGGAAAGAGTTGGATATTTACCAGCCAAAACTAGCTACTGCTTATGCTGTTCCAGCATATACCAAGAATCACCCCCTTTCTAATCTGTTCTTAAAAGGTTAACCTATTCATGCATTGCTTCAGATGGATCTGGTATCAAAGAGTGAAGCAGAGGATTGTTTTGGTTCAGAATTTGACTCAGCTAGTGGCCGTGTCTCTGTCTGCTGTGTTTTTATGTTACTTCCACAAATGCACGTATCTCTTTCTATAGATGTTTGTAATCTACAGTTTGGCAGGGGAGGTTTAGCTGCAGCACAGCAGCTGGATGGCTTTTGTGTGCTAAAGTCTGCCCTTCAAAGAGATATGTCACATGTACTGGTATGCCATGGGCTCCTAAATTATCAAAATCTTCATTATTCATCACTATCTTCAGTTAGAATGCTCATGGAGCCACACATACAATGTGCCTCTGGTGCTCTTGGTTATTCACATGGTTGACAGATACTGCAGAAGGTCATAAAATGCTGAAGCCAAGAGCTGGACATAACACCTTCAGGTGCTTTTCCATACTTGTCTTCCGTCAAAGTAACCATTAAAAGGGAAGACAAAACAGGAAGATCCTTCAGGTGGTTCAATACCCATCCAGTTTGCCATGCAACTACAATAGGATCAGCACAGTTCCACAGGCTTTTAAAAGGACATAAATCTATTTAAGCCTTGCATAATCCTACTGACCAACCATTTACACCCTTGGGATTTAATTAAAGCTAGGTGAACCAATTCAATAAAAGAAACTTTTGATGCCAGGACATAACCATATCCAAATGATACACTGCCTTCACTGCCTCTAACAATGCAATTTATTGTCTTTTTGAGTCATGCTGGATTATTTATAGAGAGGAAATTAATAAAGGTACAGATATATGTGAG
This sequence comes from Chloroceryle amazona, assembly GCA_027560015.1. NCBI lineage: Eukaryota > Metazoa > Chordata > Aves > Coraciiformes > Cerylidae > Chloroceryle > Chloroceryle amazona. The sequence continues at coordinate 50,451 of JANHFX010004039.1, forward strand.
AGATTTAAAAATGTGTGCTATTCTCTGGCAGAAAGCTAAGAAAAAGCAGAGAAATGACTTGAGGGAAAATATAGCTTCCTTAAAAAAAATTAATCCTGTACTAAAATGTACTTTGTCGTCATCAACACATGGCAAGGCCCTTATGAGCACCCTTGATTTTGGAATCTCTTAAACTTACACTTTTTGACATCAATATCCTGATCCTGCAAGGCTGTCTGAACAAAGATGTTACAGTTTGCTTGATTAAGCTAAAGAGTTTACCAAGTCTAACTTTACCACAGTGTAATAGGTTGACAGAATAACTGCAGTATCAGCACAAAAGCCAACTCTGGTTTACCATTATACAGCAATACATTTCAAGAGTTTAGGAGGAGTAACAGATACTCACGGGTCCTTGGGGATCAGTGAATTATTCAGTGTCACCTTCTGTGTGAAGCTGATGCTGTTACCACTTTGTTGCTTCTGTGGCAAATCCAGTAACTGGTGTTTGACTAGAGCATATAAAGACATCACACCTTGATTTGAAGGTTTGAAGAGAAGAAGGATTTAGCCCCTCTCTTGGAAAATTATCTTGCAGTCTTCATTTCTAATTTAAATTTACCTCAGTTCAGCTTCCTGTTATAGGCACTTTTTTTTAATATGCTTTCTCCAGCAATAATACAAAGTTGGTTTAGTACCAGATAGTTTCTGTGCTACTTCATTAAGTTTGAATCAAGTCTTCTTTTAAGGAGAACAACTTAATTTCTTTAATTCCTATTGGAAGGCAATTTTTAGTATTCTACTAATTTGCATGGCTCCTTTCCTGTGCACTTTCTAGATTTTATGAGTTTCTCAGCTGTGAGAGAATTTCTCATGTTATTCTGATATTAAACTAATGAATCTTATGAACACAGTCATTCTCCTGTCATCACTGTAGAACTGCCATGTCCCACAGCAGGCTCATGGTCAGCTCTATTTCCATTAGGAACCTTAAATCCATTTCTGAATTGCTGCCTTCCACTTTTATGCGTCTTATTGCTCATACAGTGTACTTCACTCGTATTGTACCTAGCAATTAATAAAAAGAATAGCTATGAAACCAGTTACAGTTACCTTTACCTATTATTTCATGCCAAATCAATGCAAACCAGCCTGACTAGACTACTTGGCATATGACCATTTTGATTAGAATCAAGTTACCCATATTAGCTCAGCAGAGGCTAGTTCCACCTTGTGACACACAAAGTTAAATGTGTCTCTATCTCCACAAATAAAATTTAATAGATTTTTGTTAAGAAAATATTAGTGTTATATGCTGAGCTGTATCAGTAGCGTCATGTGCCACATACCTTTCATCACAGGTTACCTCTCACATATGCTATCCTCCAAGCTTGTAAGGGTCTTTTATAACACTTACTTTAAGACAGCCTTGGGCTCAAGAAAAACACAGGTAAAAATACTGAACTGTCTCAGCAGAAGTCAACACATTTATCCTAGTTTAATGGTTCCACCTCTAGCACTCAACATCTGTGCCAAGTCCAGCTATAGCACCAACTAATCTGGCCACCAGAGCATGTCACTGGAGCTGATAAAGGGCTGTAAAGGGCAATAAATCTGGCAGTATCATTTAACACAATGAATATTTTCAACATATTCAATATATTCTAAAAATAAAAATAGTGAAAAAAAAAAATCCAAACCTCACTTTATACTGAGTCCAATATGGTATATTCCCTTTCCTCATTAAGCAGCTGAATCTGATATCAAGCTTTCTCAATATTTGTCCTCTTTTATCAAACAAGCTGGGTCAGAATTAGCCAGGTCATCTTGCTTTGCCTTTCTTTTAGTTACCTCTCACTATAGACTCCTAAGTTTCCATATCCACAACTTATTACAAGTTAGCAAAAGAAGGCTACAAACCTCACACAACTCCCTTTTGCTTCTGTGGGCATGATGGGGTTTATTTTTTTAATTCTTTATGGTTGCTCTTTATCACCTTTCATAGTGGCTGGGGGGGGGTTGTAAGGTACTTCTGCATTCCCGTGATGGCTGATGACACCATTCTGCTTCTTTCTAAGCACAGGAGCTACACTGTTGTTAGGAATTAATTTACTGCAGTAAAATTTTTAAAAATACCTTACTAACCTTAGGCTATAAGATAGTGACTTCTTTTGCTTCCTCTGAAGTTTTTCCCCTCTTTATATTTCCACAGTCTCTAATTTGCATATGTGCTGCCTCCTTCCTCTTTTTTCTCCTCTTCCCCATTTATTTGATATATTTTTAATAGCTGCCATTACTTCCTCACTTAATAAGGAAGTGCCGCTAACCAAAGACATCCTTATTCACAAATATGAAATTGTGGGTTTTAGTCATCTAGTAAACTTTCATAGATAATTTACAGTTTTCATTCATGTTTTCTTGACTAAATCCCACTATTTCTGTGCAGGTTTCCATTCTCACCCACTTCAATTCATCCTTTTCCTGGCTGCTTTGTAAAATTAGCTATTTGAGAACACCAAATACATGACCAGACATCATCCTAACAAGAAAAAAAGGAGATTATTTTCAATGTCACTTCCAAATACACTGGACTAGGGTTCAGTTCCTGTTCTAATTTACTCTAATTGCTTAGTTATTAGTGGGAGTTACTAGGCTTGCCCTGGCAGTCTCTTTTCTAGGAATTAATCAACTCTACTCAGCTTGAAAAATATTGGAAATCTGTTGTAGGCACTACTACAAAAGAAATGAGAGGTACTAAGAAAGTTAGATTACAAAGATTAGAAGTTCAAAGAAGCACTAAAATATTGAGTACTTACTGCTTGTTTTAAACCTTTCAGAAGCTTGTGCTTTATTAACAGTAATGATGTTGGGGAGTCCTGGGGGGAAAACACCGAGGCACGGCATTAGCTTGCTAGAGTTTTTAGAGTACCTTGATGAAGAATATAACTGATGCAAGGGCTAAGTTTTGTGTTTTATTTATAGTATTAGAGGAGAAGTAATTCCAGTACAGGAATAAAAAAAGTGAATGTTTGTTTCTGTCTCTTCCACCAAACCAGCCTCCTTGTATTAGCTCATTTTGAAGTTTGAAATCTTGGATAAGAAGAGGTTCTGAAGTCTATGACTTGACTGGCTTCCTTAGCTGGCAAAAGAAATATATCATCAGTCTCAGCTTTCCAAACTAAACTAAACCCCTTAGTGTCCTATCTCCACTGAAGTTCAATTTAGCTACCTTGAAAACATGAAGATGAAATAATACTCCAACTATTTCTCAGTTATGGTGAAATGAAGAAAGTTTTTTTATATTAAAAAAAAAAGTTTATTTGGGGCAGAAAATTAGAGCTAGGTATTAAATATTTCACTAGAGAAAAAGGTCTGGAACATACAGTTTGGTGCAGCAGATTTGGTTTTCTGTGTTATTTGCAATCCTTTTTTAAAAATTAGAGCTCTTGGTTTTGGTTTTTTTTAAAGAAACATTAGTAAGCAGCATATGTGGAAATTATACATTCCAGCTTAAAAGCAATATGCTTTTAAAGATTAGTATTTCACATCCTGGTTACATCGTTTTTCAACATACAACAGATGATTTGTCAAACTGGAGCAGCCATATTTAGTCTTATGTTTACATTTCTCTGTAGTTGAATGCTAAATTAGAGCCATCATGTCAGCATTTCCTAAGACACTGTTGCTTGGGTTTGGGTTGTTTTGTTTCTGCCACTGTTAATTTACACATTCCTTTAAACAATGGAAAATTTTTGAACATACGTATCTATGAGCAACCTGATCTAGCTAAAGATATCCCTGCTTATGGTAGGGAAGGTTGGACCAGATGACCTGTAGAAGTCCCTTCCAACCCAAGCATTCTATGGTTTTATTTTATTTTTTTTATTCTCCCCCACTCCGTAAAGGCTCTCTTCTATTTCAGAAACATAGTTCTTATACACCAGAAAAGCAAGAACAGGTACTGTAGATGACTATACAACACTGGTTCTCTACCTGGACTAATACAGATTTATCCTTAGTTAACCTTTGACGTCCATTTCCAAAACACACCTTTGAAACATCTAGGGCGGAGGGGTGTGTGTGTGTGTAATCTCTATGATGGTGTTAAAACGTTGCACCAGGTCATTCAAAGTGATTTTGGGCACTCCGTTCGTTTACGTGAGCAACCTTCATAGTTGGCAATCTTCATAGTTGGCCTAGCTTTGAGGAGAGGGCTGAACCAGATGACCTCCAAAGGTCCTTTCCAACTTTAGTTAGTCTCTTACATATGAAAATAAGGATAAGCAAATACATCTTATTTTCTTTTTTCCTCTTAAGAAAAAAAAGAGGAGACATTTTAAACGCTCTCCTGTTTAACGTATGCATCCTGATACAAATGTGTCTGTCAGGACCACTTGCTCCTGCAATAGTGTCTGTGAAATACTGCAGTTAGCTTTAGTAGCAGGAACATCAGCACATCACATCTTGATACAAGCCCCACTGGCAAATGTGAAGCAGCATTCTCTTACGCCCCTAGCATGATCCAGCACTCTGGATCCACTGGTGGTGGTATCTGGAGTGACTGTGAAGCTTGGCAAGGTCAGGACTAACAGGAGAAGTGCAATGAAAGCTCATGCAGAAGGCAGCGTTGATGGGTGCTGATGCTGAAAGCGTCAAATATGCATGCTGTTGCTTTGAGGGGAGGATTGTACTTCCGTAAGACTGGCCACAGAGGCACCTTCCCCTTGACAGAAATGCTGTTCTTCAGTACGTGAAATAATTATGGGATGAATATGAATTGAAAGCGCACTTCCTCTTGACCTACTTCCCAGGCAGGGAAGCGCAACTTGATGTCCTCCTGTTTGGAAAGGTAAAATTATATCTCTACATTCCCTAGGCTCTGCATAAGAATCTATTGTTTGGTACCAACCACGTGGCTAATTACCATACCTACTATGCAGACTCTTTTAATGTTTTCCTTCCATCTCTTGTCAACACCCAAGTTGACTAACCAAACTGGTTTCTTTAGAGAGAAGTGTACCTGTTTACCCTGTCAATAAATACACCTCTTTTTTGTTTGTACTGTGAATGTAAACATTCAGAATGATAGCATAATCTGGCTTTGGGAAAGTGGCTGATCATTCTGAGGTGCTCCAGGACTGTATGCATCTGAATCCTGCCTTGTTAATTGAGTAGACCTTTCTTTATTCACAAGGTCTCAGGAAGCATGGTTTCACTTCACCACAAAATGAATTACATATTCCATTAATACCAGTGAAGTTTGGCCGGGGCCCTGAGCCTTCATGTACAAGTCCCATAGCAGCTCAAGGTTTAGAACAAGACAGTAATGCCACTTCTGTGATAATCTTCTTGCATTAAGAACATAAGCTCCAGAACTATACTTTTGGTACATGGACCTTCCAGTCCCTTAGGCAAGACCTGTGGCTCTTACTCTGGTGTTTGTAAGAAAGTACAGGGGGTGCCCCAGCACAGTTCTTGCTGACATTTCAAAACCACCAATTGTGTTGACTTTGAGAACTGCTGAGAGGCTTTTGTTGGGTTTGGTCCTGGGAGTCCTTGGATTGACAGGTGATGATTATTGCAGGCTATTTCCTTCTCCTGTGGAATGACTCCACAGTTCTTCTATCAGAAGTAACAGTTTGAAAGGGGAGAAACTGCCCCAGATAAGCTTCGCACAAAAAAAAAAAAAAACAAACCAAAAACCACACACACACCCCAAAACCAAAACAACCGAATCTGTTTGATGATACACTCAGTTCATTATTTTCTAGATAACTGTCATAATGAGCATTTTGCTGTAGTGGGGTTTTGTTACTGTATCTGTGCTGTGAGAGCAAGCACCGGAAGTACAAAGAAGAGAAAGTTCAGCAACATGGCAGACAGCAGGTTGTGGAGATTCCTAAATTAGCACTGAGCCAATCCAGTAAGTCTGTGCAGCCCCACATGCCATCATGCAGCTGTACCAATTTGGGCTGGAAGCAGCAGAGAGCGGAGTGTTGCTAAATGATTGCTCAGTTAATCCATAACCCAAATAAGCCACCCAGAGATAAAGTGAGAGGTGATGGTGTGTAAACTGACACATGAACAACAACAAAAACGAAACAAGCCAACCAAACAAAAGAAACCCAACTCGATTCCACCTTCACAGGCAGAAGTGTGAAAGAAGTTAAGAAAACTTGTGAGAATATAATCTAATAATGGGTTGCATTTTTTCCCTGTGTATATGACACTAAAGAGGATACATTTGGCTGCAAACTTCACTCAAGATGAATTGTGAATCAGTGTATACGAATCACCTGCCAAACCCTTCAGTGCATCAGGGATAACGTATAAAAATTGAAAAGTGCAGGTGCCATAAGAACAGCCGGAGTGGAGCTGGATCAGCTAGAGACACTGATCATTCCCGAATTCCTTCCTGGCCACGGATCGAGTTTTTCATCTCACCTTCCACATTGAGATGATGTATCTGAGTGATGCAACCTCTGGGACTGATCTGGGTGTCCATCTGAGTTCTCTTGCCTTGTCAGCAATGATAACCCTTATCCAGTTTGAGCATCTATAGTTAGGTATCACTAGACTTAGATATCACGAAGTTCCTGTAACTACCAGGTGTGCCCAGTGACCAAGTTACAGTTCTAGATACATCTGACCTCACAGGATTTTTTTTTTTTCTGGGGGGTGGTTGTTTGGGCTTTTTGTGTTTTGGGTGTTTTTTTTTTTTTGTAATTCCAATGTACTGAAGTAACACTTCTCCCATGCGACAGTTTTGTTGTTAACAAGGATACTTAACATGGAAACTCCTCGATGAGATTAATTCACAGGAAACCAGTTGTTTCAAAGGCATTATTTCAGTTGTCAAAGCAAGCACAGCTTCAGTTGAACTGGGCTCCAATTTTCTTAATTTATTCCTGCAGCCTAACAAAATGCATCTTTCTTAATTAATTACACCAGAGAAGGTTGCCTCAGATGTACATAAACCTAGCCTGACTTCCAGAAATGCTGAGGGTGTGCCAAATCTAACAAAGCCAGTAAGAGCTCTTAATCACTGCCCTTGGACAGCAACCCACACCCTGGCACTTCCCACTGAATGTCTGCCCCTGTTAACCCCGGGAGGTCAGTGGAAGCTTTCTTCCCCACAGCTTCCAGTAGAAATGCAGCTGGCCATCAAGTCAGGTACATGTCAAACAGGTCCCTGGATGAAGCTAGTTGCAGCCAAAAGGCCATTCCACAGCCATTTGTTTAAATGTTGCTTTGGCTTCCCTTATGCAAAAGGCTTCCTGTGACACTTGAGATGTATCAGCATAATGAAGCTCAGTGTTTATTTCCATCCATCCTTTCAAGTGACTAGAAAGACCTCAGAGAGTATAATTTTCAGAGAGTATTTTGCTGTACTGTTGCCTGGAACAGCTGCCTGAGCAAAGTATTGTGGCTGAGAAGTTCCCACTGGTTATACTGGAAGTTCCAGCCCTGTTAGGCTCATTAAAAGGAGCTGCACTTAGCTTAATGGTTGGGAGAGACCACTATTCATCTCCACGTGGAAAATTGATAAATCAGTTATTGCTTCCACAAGTCTGAGACAGAATGCTGGACCAGATGGGTAACAACAACAAGGTCTGACATGCCTCACTACTGTGATCAGAAACCAACCCGTATGGGGCACTAGCTAGGCAGGAACCAGCAATGTGATCTTCCTCTCCACACAGGCCTGCTGTTTGCAGCACCTTCTTGCAAGCACAGCTTTGGCCACATGAGCTGTCATAGCAGACCATGAATGCTTACTAACTCATTTCTAGTCAGTAATCTAGAAAGGCCTCAACACTTCTGGAAGCACAAAACTCCATTTACTGGGACACTTAGTCTATTTTTGGGAGACTGTTCCCTAAGCTTTGCCACTTATGTCTTGAGGTAGAAAATGCTGGTGTATGTTCCTTCTTCAGCCAGATCTGAGACAAGCAGACCTTTGCCATTAAGGCTATCCAGGACCACTCCCTTCAGAGCACGATTGCTCTAAATAATTGCTTTTAAATCCGTAACAGGTGAATGAAGTCTATGCTTGCTTGCATTCTGTGTACTATCAGCAAGTGAGGTTGCACAGGATTTAGGTCAAGGCCAGTTTTATTTCTAAAATGATAATAAATCTGACCTTTAGTATTGCTTTTACATAAAACTGAACAGCCACAGTAACAGCTGTATGAGGAACTGAGCCCAAAATTTAGTACTTCAAGCTGTACTGTAGTGTCCTTCCTGCAGTGCAGGGAAGAGAAATTTAAGACTGCAGAAGGCTACCATGACATCCAGGGCATATGGGGTTAAAGCAGGAGAGACAGTTGTAAATGAAGAGAAATTTTACTGGAAGAATGTTTCAGGTGGTTGGTATTCAACAGTCAATAGAATAGTTTGGGGCTACAATGACCATTAAAAAAATTAATGAGACAGTTTTACATGCATGAACAAATTCTGAAGTAGCTCTTTTTATGGAGCTCCCCTCCTGAGTTTTGTTATAACCACTATTCACTATTATCTTCCAGTCACAACTTACTGCAGGGTCTTGTGTATTATTTTACACAACATAAAACCCCCAAGTTAACTCTCAAATAGATTATTAATAGAGGAAAAAGGAGGGAAAGAGCACTCTGGTTGCTGCATATTTATTCTAGTGTGTGGATTCCTCCAGCACTCTACCTTATATAACTTATATCAGGCATCTTTGAAGACTAAACCACTATGCTTTCTGAACTCTTTGCTCTTAGATTTCTATCCCTACTCTGCAGCTCAGAGAAGTTTCCAAATTATACAATGCACTTTTGCAATAACTCTATCTAGAAAGCATAGAACTCCTTTTACTCATGGCTATATCTAAATTCATAACCCACTGGAAAATATTGCTAGTATATTAGCAGAGGCATAGGATAACCAATTGCACTGCACAAATTCTTGCTACCATCTTAATGATGGAGCAACCCTGTGCATTTACAACTGAGCACCACCTGCTGGTTACCTCATCTAATCTGGCTATTTCTCCTGCCACCCTCCTCCCAGTGTTAAATCCTGAGAGCAGATTCTAGATCTTAGGAAGGTAGACGGATGCTGCATAGGACGCGAGATTTCAAAGCTGAGCTTCTGACCTCAGCTAAACATGAAGCTGGAGGCAGCTGTGATGTCACAGCTGGTGCAACCATCAGAGGGAGACAGAAACCCTGAAGCACCCTAACACGGAGAGCAGTGAGGCAGTAGCCATGCCTACTGCATCCACTCCCTACTTGTTCTCAGAAGCTAACACAAACTGAACTCCTCACTAATACAAAGCAAAAGCAGCAGAGGTCCTCCTTTTTGTGTTGAATTTCTGTGTGCCTCATCCTCCTCATTTTAATTGACTACTGAACCATTCGTATGGTTTTGCCTCTCTCCAGCATCTCCTAGTAATGAAATGCAAGTTACTGATTTTCTCACCTAGTTCTTCTCTTGTGCCAGGGACCATATGATCCCAGTTTAACTGCTCAATCCCGTTTGCCAAGAGGAATGGGCCTGTTACCTACTACTATGAAAAAAATCAGATCCTGGCATTTCAATTCTGCCACTTTGATCTTATAAATTATCTTAGTGCAGATGCTTTCAGAGCCACATAGGTGGAGTATAAATTAATTTAATATTGTGAACTTGAGATGGCCAAAGATGAGTGGTTTAATTGTTTAACTTTAATTGAACTTAGTGGAAGTTGGATAGGGAAGTCCCAGCACCATTTTTCAGAAACAAGACTGGCCACCAGCTTTTTCACTTCTGATCTCTGCCCAACAGCCATTCACAGGTCATGTGTAATGTTACCAGTATACCAATGGCCATTTCTATAGCACACTCTATTGCTGCCCTGAATTTCATGTGGCTTTCTGTAACAGCACCATCAAACTGCACTGAAGGATGGAAAGAAAAATGAATAACAACCTCATCCTATGAATCCTTCTGTCAGCACAGCAAGCTATAAACCCAAACAGCAGGATGACCCCACCCTTGAAATTCCTCCAGGAAGACAAGGGAAAGCCAAACTTAATATTTCTAATTACCAAGGAAAACCTTCCACTCTATAACCACCTTAATCCTCCTCCCTCGGCTTTACTGTACATCCTCAGGCAGGGCCTTGGCCCAGGTTTCAATTAAATTATTAACAGGAACAATAGAGTCAAAGTTTCCCAACTCAAATGTCTCAATTTGTTAAATCCATGTAAAGTAAGCCAACACTAGATACGCTGATTTCAGATTTTCCTCCTGCTCCCAGGGTTGTGTAAGGATGTTGCATTGGACCTTTCCTTTGTTCTAAACATAGGTAGGGCTCCCTTGATGACCCAGTTAGCTGTGCCCCAGGCTCCAGTGCTCTCTAGTGACAACATCTTTTGCTTGGGAATGCCAGGTCCCCAACAAGAGTTGAGCACTTGCCAGGAGCTTAGCTACAGAGCTTGGACCATCTGTGTGACAGTGTTTGAGATCTCATTCAGTCTGTGTGGTTTGGAAAAATCTTCATCAGGAGGATAAAAATAAAATGAAAATTGCTCTCTTGCAATCTTCTTCCTGCCCCACACTCCTTCATGCTCTCCCACTGTCAGGATCAGCCTTTTGAAGCAGCCATCTCCAGGGACTTGCATGGGACATGAGGCTATCTCACAGAGCCCAGTGCTGCTGCCTTTCTGGAAGGGAACTTACCATGCGGGCTTGTTTGTGCATTAGGGTCGGGGAGCTGGGTCTTGCACAAGGCTAGTTTCCTCCAGAATAAAGTTCCACAAACACTAATTGCAGCAGATGACATACCTGCTTAGAATAGTTATTTCCAATTTACTGTATAGAGACTGTAAGTTGCATAGTCCAGTAAAGATGGCATGACTGGAACACGCTTCCCCCTTTAGGGATGGTGTGGGAGGACAGCTCCCCATTTGCCCTGCACCAGCTGTGGCTTCCTTGGCCATCGGAAGACTCTAGAAGAGGGGGGCAAAACACCCAGAGCACACACCACAGGGCTATGCAGGAGAAAGAGGGTGAGGAACTCAGCAAGCAGAAGGGAGAAGGCTCTCCCAGGACTTTAAGGAGATCAGCAGGTTTATGTACACTAGGGAGTTTGTGGAAGTTGCTGTGGAAGTTGCTGTAAGGGAAACCCAAGACTGAAGGAATGGACTTAGACATGTAGAGACTATTTTAAAAATTAAAGTCTCACCCAACAATTTCTCTACTGAAAGAGCTGACCTTTTTTAGCTTAATAAAAGTGTTCTTATAACTCTGGTTTTACAGACTAGAGGCTTTTTTTTTTTTTTTGAGGTGATTCCACCTCAAGGATCTAACTGCTTCAGATTTCTGTCACATATGGCCAAAAAAAAACAGGTTCTGGCACAGAATTCACCCTGACCCATCTGGATTTTCCTGTTGGTTCAGATGCATGTAACTTCAGCTTAACAGCAGCAAGATTGCAGAGAAGCCCGAGCACTTCCTTTGCAATATCATCCCCAAAACAAGACACTAGACGTGCCAGTGAAAGAGGAAAATTGGAGAGAAAGAGCCAAGGGGTGGGTTTATTTGGTTCCAATGATAAGCAAGGACTCAGCAAGCTGCAGTCTGGAGGGAGGGAGGCATTGCTACATCTGTCAGAAAAACTAGATTGAGTCTGGGTTACTTCTGTTGCAGGCTGCCTGTGTGCTCCTAAGCAACTTTATTTACACCTGTCATAACAGGACACCTACATGTGATGAGGTGTCTCGGGTATCACTTTGAATCAGAAAATAATAGCATCCCCTCCTTGTGGGACATACCTTAGAAAGAGAGGGTATCCCCTTCCTGACTTGAACTAGTGTCAATTTTTTTTCCAGAAAATGGAAGGAGCAAAGAGTCTTTGTATTTAACACTTCACCTGCTTACAGTCTTCAGAGGGGCACAAGCCTGACCTCAACTAATTAGAAGGGAATATCTCTATGCCTTGCTAAAGCATTTCACTGAGTGTTTTCCACCGCTTTAAAACTCTGAACTTGTGGCTGTTTCCCAGCAGAGTGACAGACCATTTCAAATATACCACTTATATGCTCAAGAACTGTCTTGCATATATGAGTTCACTTTTCTCAGTTGTGTTTTGAGGATGCCTAAGTAGCAGGCACCTCTAATAGTCCATAGGATACAATTCAAAAACATCTGCCTTCCCTAGTGGGAATTTGTCTCAAGTTCTTCTTGAAGCAGTCTTGCTTCATACTGACCATGCAATGCATGCCTAAACTGCTCAATGCTTTGCCACTCAAAGGAGAAATTAAAGCTAGTGAATCCACACTTAATGAAGAAGCTCAAATATACACCTTGAAAGGTTGATGTAGCAAGTATAGGAGATAGAAAAGCCCTGCATTGAGGCATTTTAGAATTTAGCTATGCCCCTATCTTTCTTGAAAAAGTAGAGTGCTTCTAGCTGTTGGTAGCCATACATAACTGCTGTCAGGTAGATGATGGTTATTCTGCCATCCTTCACTGACCTGTGGTGATGTCCTTTGTTTCTTCAGCTGGTTCGCTTAAGATATGGATGATAGTTACATGTGTAAATGGTCTGCACAAGCTAATCCTATTAGAAATTCAGTTAAGCTTTGAGGAACCTCCTACCTTCTTATTTTTAATATAGTTATGGGATAAGAGACTCTGACTGAGACCAGTGCTCCATTGTACTAGTTATTGTACATATTTAAAGAAATAAAACATTAAAAAAGCCTTCTCTGATCTAGAAAGCTCTTAACATACAAGAATAAGAATATTTTTACCCCCATTTTTACAAACAATCTGAGACAGAAATTACACAACAGCTGAGAGCCAAGCTCAGACCTCTCCAGCTCCTAGAGGAGCCTTTACCCATACAGTCCTATTCTTATCCATTTTAGCCACAGCAGCAGTGAAACCCTCTAAAATGTAGCTAAATGACTTTCCATAATCAATCCAAGGACAGGAGTAATAGCCACGGTCAAATAATAACCAAACCACAAGCAGAAATGCTGATGTGTTCACCACACACAAAGCAATACTAAACTCACAGTGAACAAATATGACAGTTCTCCAGACAGGCTTGGAGACACGCATGCCGTGGACATGCTCAGTGGCACTCAGAGGTGCTCCCACGCACGTCACTGAGAATACAGCCATGCTCCTTTCAAGCCTAGACCTTCATGTCCTCTCCAGGTTACACATCAGCACAGCCCTGGTGAGGCAGTACCAGCCTGCCTAGGCACAGCAGGCTCCCAAACAACAGGCAGCCCCTCTAGCCAGAGCTTAATGGAAGGGCGTTAATGCTAATTGAATCTGAACAGCCATAGCCATGCATCACTTTGCATTTTCTCATGTTAAAACGAAACAGCCATTTGTTAGAGCACTCCTAATGTGTTTAAAAATCTTTCCAGGGACAACTGATGTTGTTTCTAAACCTGACTTTCCCAAGCAGCCTAGCACAGACCTGAGATGCTGCTCTGCAGACTTCCCTGCCCTGAAGTCCATTGCTGACAAGTGTATGCTTCTGTAACCCCAGTTACTACCTCACTAATTTTTGTATTCAATACATAGTTTGGCCAGCCTTGGGAAAAAAAAAAAAAACAAAAACAAAAAACCCACCACCACCAAAAAAAACCCAAAAACCCAAACCACAAACCGAACAAAACAAACAAAACAAAAAACCCACAAACATTTTTGATTAAGAGTTTATGAAAGTTTAGATCAGCACTGCCTTTTTACCTCTCCTGATGGCATGAGGCCAAATGCTCAGCTGCAAACTGACACAACTCAAAGTGTGCCAGTTCTGAACAAAATTGGCAGATTCATCCTTTTCAGATTCAGAGATTGGCTCAATTTCCTGGCAGAGAAGGAAGCTAAGCCTGGCAGATTTTAAAGAAAGAATACTGTGCACCCAGGTAAGAGTAAATCAGCAGGGTCTGTTTGGAGATGCTGGTGAGCAACTGCAGTAGTAGACAGACAGTGACCCGCAGGACAAAGACATAGTGAGTCTTAGTACACATGAAACTGGAAAAAATGCTTTGTGGATGAAAGACCTTATAAGTAATACAGAGACTAAACCCCCTGAGTTTCACTGTTTATGTGATTTTCTCAGGCCTGTTTCCGTTGAAACCCTCAGTTACATTTCCCCCTTTCCACCCAGACTCTCCAATCTTTCTTTCTGTGGAGAGCTCAGAGCATTCAGAGGGTGCCTAGGGGTACATACACATCCAAATCTGCAGATGAACTTCAACTCCAGTGCCTCAGTGAGGTTTACATGGGAAAAACTGCAAGATGGAATAAGAAAATCTCTTGCCCAGTTTCAGTGGCTTGCCTGCATTCAGTCTGTTTTGTTATATATGCAACCCAGGCACTTTTACAGCAGATCTTCACCATCTCTCTCCCTGCACATCACCTACAAGAGCATTTTCATTATTTTACAGATGGGAAAACTAAGATCCTGGGAGAGCCCATAGGATGCCCTAAGCCACATAACAAATGAACCTCAGGCTTTCTCATGTGAAAAGTAACATCAGCCCAGAGCTGGGCTGGTTCTTTATTCAGAGCTACAAGTCTGTGCTCTGTGAACAGAGCACAGGGGTCTGTCACTATATGCTGGACCCATTCTAACATTATTTATTTTTATTTTTAATATCACACATCTGCTACACACCAGCCTTTGGTCTGATCCAGTACAGCTGTTACTATGTTCCGTTAGTTTTAGAAATCAACCTGATGCCCTCAGTGTTAGATGCAAACACCCTTAGACTTAGAAGAAGTTCAAATTTAGGACCTTGCTTTAGGAATGTTTTGTATTAAAATGATTTATAAGAACAAATTTGCACTCTGGATCTGGCAGCAGCCTGCAATCAGGCCCAGCTTTTCTTAATATTTTGGGCTATAAGCCATCCAGCTTGAGGATTTATTCATCTTAATGTGATTAGCTTTGTAAGCACAATGCAGTAGTTACTGTTGTGCCTCCCGGCTGCTCTTCCATTTTTTATAACGCTTTTTTTCTCCTAGCCTACTTTTAACATTTTCTTGTAAAGCCATTTTTAGTCTTCTGTTGTCTCCCCCCCCCCCCCCCAAAAAAAAAAAAAAAAAACCAAAAAAAAAAAAAAACACAAAAAAACAAAAAAAACTGAAAAAAAAGTTGTGGTGGGGAATAATT
>JANHFX010004039.1:65593-141452 GCA_027560015.1 Chloroceryle amazona
TTTTTTCCCCTCCCCTCTTTTACACATTTTCCTAACAAGCCCTTTTTACTACCCTGTTCTCCCCCCCCCCCCCACCAAAAAAAAAAAAAAAAAAAACCAAAAAACAAACAAACCAAAAAAAAACCCAACACTTGGATAAAACTGTTCTGGGTGCTAAACACTAGTGACTTGAATAGGCTCCAGCTTGTATATCCTGGCTTTGGAGATAATGGTTCGCAGTAATCCTTCTGAGTGCACTCCCAATTCCATACATTCAAAGAGCTGTCCCATCCCATCCCCTGCTCCCCCCCCTACACACCCAACTGCTTCTGTTCAACAATCAGAGATCATGCATCAGCGCATTGTAATTGCTGGTGCCAAGCAGTTCTTGAGCCCCCAAACCACTAACTGCAGCTGAGCTACGGATGGAGGCTTCTCCACTGGTGTCATTGCCCTTCCCACCTTGTCCTCATCCCAGCTGCCTGAAAAAGAAAAATTATCTTCTATTCCAGCTCAGCCCCTCAGCCTGCCAGTCGATTCCTGGATCCCTTCAAATCAGTATCATAAATACACTTAACGAGGGAGTTTAATATAGATTTGGTGAGACAGTTACTCGGGTGATACATAATTTATGTTGCCCTGTAGCATAGGAAGTCATGAGTGGCATCTGACAGTAAATGGATTCAAAAAAACTCATAATACAGATGTGCAGTGTGCCAAAGGGGAAAAGAGTGGGGGAGAAAAAGGAGACCTCAACCTAAGGAAGGGGGTGCACAAAGGAGAAAAAGAGCTTGATAGCAGGAAAAGGTGTGAAATAAAGAGAAGATGATAGTCACAGAGTGAGAAAAGAATGGAGAAGGAGATAGAGGATGAAAGGAGATAAAAAGAGCTGAACAGAAGATGCAGATGGGCAGAGAGGGTCTGCAGGATGATTAAGAGACAAGAAGCGTGGAAAGGGAGAAATGGAGCAGAGCATGCATGCTTGATGTGACAAGCAGGTCTCTGCAGGCTGGGAGTGCCACAGCCAGCTGGGAAGCAGATCCGACTGTCATGTCAGCCGGAGGGCAAGGACCAGGAGAGGCATTGCAGCTCTCACGGAGGCTCTGCTACCTCGTGGCTCACCCCTGCTCCTCTCCTCTGCTCCCCCTGATATCCACAGCCAGGGGACTGCCCAGCTTCCTTAGCCCTTCAGCACTACGTGGCACGAGATTTTGCTGTCAACATCCTACTCTTGAGTGGCCTCATTTTGGAAGGTTGAGGGGAGACTATGAGGCTGGTCTTTCAGCTGGGCAAATCACAAAAGCACTCCTGGCAGTCTCCCCCAACTGCACTTTCATCCCTTTAGGAACAGTGTCCTACTTTGTCAGTCCTTAGCTCAAGGATAAAGGTCTCAAGTGCCGCGCTATGGTGACATCACTGTCCGAGAGTGCTCACCAGTTTTGCTTGTGGATGGGAGATGAGACAAAGAAGGTGGATAAAGCAAATAGAGTGTGGGAGTTTGATGAGAATAGAGAACATGAACAGTGCTTAGCAAGCACACAGGATCTGTGCCTACAATTTCCTAGTCTTCTACTTGAGAAGAGACACTGGCTCTCAGCTCCTGGAAGATATTTTTTGGTTGGAGAGCTCTCATCCAAACAATTAGTGCCAGTGAGCCCTGTTATACTGAGCAGTGACCTGTCACAGAAGTGTAGGAAAACCTCAGAGGAAAATTTCCATCAGGACCAGTCCTGTACTTGAGGAGAGCCCGAGATACCGGGAAAGCATTCCTGATTTATTTTTTTGGTTTTATCCAATATGAACTGAAGGCTACACAACCATTTGGCTCTGAACAGGTCCCCTAGCAAGCAGAACAGATGGCTATATTAAAAGGAAAAAACCCTAAGCATAACTGGACTAGCTGACAGCCACCACGGAGGCTGAAGTAAGGAACTGGCCCTGAGCACTCTGTTTTCCTTTTGACTGCAGAATCCACGATGAGGTTTACTATTACTTTTATTCATGAAATGCAGCCAAGATGCTTGCCATTGTGCCAACTTGGAAACAGACAGCCCTTGCCTCACAGAGTTTGTAATACAGTCAGTATTGACCAAAGTGTTGCCGGGGTGTCTCTTCCCTTGCACATGTCAGCTGGGCACAAACCTGCTTCTTCTCCTGCAAGCTGACAAGTACAGCTTTGCAAGGGAAGCCCGACCCACTGGGTGGGCAGATGTCTAGTGATCACTGCTGTACCCAGTGCTGTCACTGACACTGTCTGTGCCTAGGCAGGGCATGGGGGACACAAATATTAAAACTGCCTCCCTTCATCCCAGGTGAACTGGTCAGGAGGTGCAGGGAGTGATGTCCCCTGGAAAAGCAGCATAGCTAACACCTGTGCACTTAAAAGCAGAAGTATTGATTGAAAGCAGAGCCTTTAATCTCTCTGCTTTCTGCCTGCAGAAAGAGATCTGTGCTCCTCTCATACCTTACAAGATGATGACTCTCTGCATGCTTTAACCTTCATCATCCAGTGTTTACAAAGTACTTCTAAAGCTACCAACTGGCAAATACTGTGGAAAAATACCCCCAATTTTCCCTGGTGCCTGATGCTCTGTGCGCACTCGCCTGGCTGTTCATTGGTTGGGATCCCCATGAGAGGCTTCTCCACACCTACCCCTCCGAGTGCATGGCCTTCATTCATGTGTCTCTTTTCTTTGGCATCCTCCAGCATTTCTCTTGGAACTAATGGCCAATAATAGAGTTTCTTCTCAGACATCCCCCTCTGCCACAGCACTCCCATGAAGAGGATTAGCATTCTCACACTGGTGAGCCTCATGCTGTCCCACTGTCTCTTTCAGTATGTTCTCCCCTGGGGATAGGGTCACCAAATCCACAAACCACACAGATTTGCAATAGATCTGCTCTGTAATTTATTTTTTTCTACCCTGAAAAATATGACAAGAGAAACGAGGGTTTTGTAGAAATTGTTCAGGTATCTCTAAGAAAGCTCTGTGCTCCTCTCAGCCCAATATTTAAAAGCTTAGAAGAGAAATATTTAGGTGAACCCCCTCCAAGATTTTTCCGAAGAAAGTAGGTATTTCTTGTAAAAATAAATGCATAATAAAAAGCACAGAATTTCCCTTGAAAACTAATTTCAGTGGAAATTTTTCAGGTAGCTTCAGGGAGCTGCGGAGCTCAGCGTGCCCTCTAGTGCCACAGCTGGGTTTCACAGGCCTTGGTACCTGCAAGCTCCCTACAGCAAAAGCAGGAATCAAGTTTAAAAAGAAAAGAAAAATTTAATCCCATGCCTGCGGTGATATTCATCCTTATTTCTTTAGGAATTCCTACCACGATTAAAAATAACAATAGAAGTGAGAATTAAATATTTGCGGAGATGGGGGCTGTGCTTTGAGTGAGAATAAAGCCTCTGACTTGTGAAATGTAGATCTTTGTAGGGAAAGAGGCTGTCTCATGGAGAAAGCCAAAACATTGAGAAATAGGACATGGGAGCCGTGCTCCAGCACCAGCTGAGCCAGTGCTGTTGTGTGACTGAGCTGTATTTTTTGAAGTCCTAGTTTTCCTACCCTTAACACAAGGGCAATAATGATACCTCCCCATCTTGGGAAAGAGCTGCATACTGGTAGGTGCTGTTTTCCAGCAGACACGTTGGCTCTTCAACAGCTCTTGAAAGCTGAGCTCGGTGTCCACCTGCCAGATCCGAGTTTCCTCTCTTCGATGCAATACAGAGAGGAAAAGGCAGCAATTCGCACCCTCAGAGGGGAAACACTTTCAAAGTGACTAGAAAGACACCATTTCTGGCCTGATAACATAAATCACTTTGATGAGCCTTCAGGTATATCCTGTAACTTGGCTTAAGGCTGTTTGCCAAAAGGGAATCCTTCATCTCCCCTGTGGTCCAGCTGACTGGGCAGTCCTGCTGCAGGGAAACCCAAGTATCTTCAGAGTCAACTCCTGAGCTGCAGCAGTTTACAAGACTGAACTTTAAAACAAAGAAAAAGCCACAATGATCCTGCTTCAAAAAGCTATGCATGTGTTGTAGCAGCTCAGAAACAGAGTTACAACCACGCGTTCATACTCCACAGAGACAGCGGTTAGCTGGTGGCAGCTATGGCACCAGGCATCCCAAGAAAACCCATCTTCCTGCATTACTCAAAATTCCAGGTCTCTGAAGACTCCTGGTTTGTTTAAGCCTCTTGTTATTTGAGACCCCAGCCATACATTCTTCGCTGCTGGACTAGACAGAAAACTCTGTAAGGGCCAAATCCATAGAGATGGATTTCGCCAACTTTAGCTGGCATCATAAGGACTCCTGCTTGCCTCATAAGTATGGATCCTGCAAACTGGTTGATAGTTTAGTTGCCAAAATGAAAACCTGATGTCCACCTTTCATCATCCCATAACCTTTTGGCCACGTTTGTGTATCTACTAAGCCTGAACTGACAAAACTTTGGAAGTGGAATCATAGTTTTTCACCTCAGTGCAAGGGTTTCCCAGGTCCAGTGACCCTGTATCAGTCAGTGGTGGCCATCCCTGCCTATAGTATTTGTCAAGGTGTCACTCAAACCAGGACAAATATCATGTCCCAAACAGGGAAACATGGATTTGCGCTGATCCACACAAGTAAAGCCTATGTGAAGGCTGTTGACTTTGCTGGGACACAAAGCTCAGTACATTGCAACCCTGCCCCATTTCACACTCCATGTAAAGGAGCGTGGGGGCAGCTCAAAAGCAGGATGTGTTGGAGGATGTGTTTTCATTTAACAGAAGCTCCTGACTTGCTTTATTTGTCTCCACATAAGCAACCGGGAACAGATGCCTCAGCCTCTTTGTACCAGTCACTCATTTAACAAAAAGCTCTGACTTGTTTGTACAGAGTCCTTGTTCTCACCCTCTTAACTCATCCTTAGGCAGAGATAAACTATCAATGCCCAGCTTTGTGATGCTGCAGGAGGAGGGATGACTCTTCAGAAATAAGGAAGAAAACACATAAAATGGGTCAAATCACCAACCTTGCACCATTTGGTATGGGTGTCACTCTGCTGTAACAGAATTGTGTGGGTTTTTTTGAGACAGCTAAAAGAAGACTACCTAAATCTATGTTTTTAAGATGTGTTCCCACAATCAAACCTCTTGCTGGCCTCCTTTCCCTGAGACACCTCTATTTTGCCTCAGACAGTAATGGTTATTAATTCCTAAACCCCCACAGGCTACCTTAGGGTCCTTACTTGTTCTCTAGACTTCTACTTTATTTTTCTAATACCTTTTAACTTCTACCTTCCACAGCAAGAAATACAGGCTTTGCCAAGCAGCCTCTTAACGCAGCAACAATCACATGCTTACAGCTATTAAAAAAAAAAAAAATAAAAAAAAAAATCAAAAAATAATCCCCAAAAGCACTTTCCTACCCCAAGCTGGCCCCTTCCTAGGAATCACAGTTCACTAATAGTTCAAACTAGACACAAACCTTCCTGCCCCCTTTTTACAATGCATCTTTCTCACGTGGGAGGGATCCTTGCCACAGGCAACAAGCCCCTTCCAGAATTCAGCACTGATTTCAGGACCAGACACACAACCACACGCAGTACTCTCCCACGATCACTGGCTTTGCTTACACTCCCAGCACAGAGAAAGTTCCTCTTGCCCAGGGATGCCCAAAAAGAACAGAAACAGCAGCATGAAGCACAACATTTCCCTAGTGTCTAGCCCAGATGAAAGATTACATATTGTAATTTGCCACATACAAAGGGACCAAAAGAGTCATTACCCTTTGATGAAGGCACAGGACTACCTCCCCTATACACCACTCTGATTGAAAGAGGTTATCTCAGACCCACCTATTGCCCTTAACTCCAGATTTAAAGGGTTATCCATCAGACAGTGCTAAGGACAAGATTGCTGGTATTCAGTACAGCAGAGGAGGCTGATTACCCACAACTGATGCCTGTCTGCTACATGGAAGTGTTGATTTGTTTGGTTTTTGTTTTAAGAAGATCATATCTTGCTGCAGATAAATCAAAATCTTTTGGAACTGTTGCCTTCGCTGGTGGTTTATTACCAGCTGATGACACCCTGGGTGAATTGAAAATTGTATGGCTAAAAGCAGCCAAATGACCTGCAGCTTGCAATTAGGGTAAGGGCAACCAGGTGATTTACTTCTTGTAAATACCTGCTTCTTTACACTGACAAAAAATGTGCCTGAATGATTAAAGTGAGTTGTGATGGATTCCACCCCTCTTCTCAGTACATTTCAGTGCCTGATGAAAAAATAATGCCCCTCGTTTCAGAAACAAAAATGTATATTGTCTCATCCGCTTTAGCTTTTTGTCCAAGACCAGCAAAAAGTCTTCAGAAGAGATATAAAGTCTAGCCACTGACAGTCCTTTGAACACCCAACCCAAACAGAAGATCTTTCTGTAATCCCCTGTAAGTTTGAGGTTTGTCTGTGCCCTGAAGGAAGAGAATTCAATATTTCTTGCAAAATCCCTGGCTCTGGGTAATCTACAGTATTGTAACTCTGGATGAGCTTGTTTTCCACAAAAATACCCATTATTTATCTAACCTTGCTGAGCTTTTGAAACCCACAAGTATTTTATGGTTATGAATATTATGAAGCGACTGTGAGGGGGGGAACTGGGTGAGTTTAACATGTTTAAAACACAGAACTTTGCCTCTTTCCTAGGCTTCTAGATAAACCCTGTGAGGAGGCAGCAGCCCATTCTACGTGGACAAGTCTGCTGGCTTATCAATGATAGTATCTCATGTGGTTTCTCCTGCCCCCCCAGGGTGTGAATCCTCACCTCCGGATTAACGGGCCAATGAACATCAACCACTATGCGACAAAGAAGAGTGTGGCAGAGAGCATGCTGGATGTGGCGCTGTTCATGGCGAACGTCACACAGCTCAAAGCGGTGCTGGAGCAGGGGGCTTCCTTCCAGTACTATGCCACCCTCATCGTGCTCATCAGCATCTCCCTCTTCTTCCAGGTGATGATTGGGATTCTCCTCATCATCACTGGTAAGGTGGCCACCAAGGTGCATGCACCCTCATAGGGTGCTGTAGGGGCAAGGCACCCCATGGCTTGGTTGGCATGGGGGTGGAAGGAGAAGCCTCCCCTGACTCCAACCAGGGCTGTGGGAGGGCTGAAGACAGCTTGATGGGGTGGTGGGGAGGTCTGTTTCAAAGTGGCGAGTGGGTTGTTTTGCTTTCCCCTTGCGCCACAGCTCTAAGCACTACTCTTCCTTCGCTTCCCCACTGCCGAATCCCTGCTGCAGTGGGAGAACAGAGTTTCAGGCCTCTTGCTGACCATCCTGTAACGTGCCTCTTCATGCAGCTCCTGAAGATACTACATTTGAGGTGTATATTTCACCTCACTCAAACTAGGGTCTAACAACGATTAAGGCAGAGGTATTCTCTATATTAACCTCACATTTACTCAATCTCACATTTCTTTTAATTCTCTACAGACAGTACATTAACAACAGCTTGCCCAGTGCTCTAGCTGGTATGGGAGTCTTTCAGCCTCCAACACATGCCCACATTAAAATTCTACAAAACACCACCTTTGCCTGTACATATGGGATCAGAGGCTATGGGAAATCCTGTGACCTGTTCCAGCCCCTGCCTCACATGGCACAGCCTTTCCCAGAGATGGCCACAGTGGCTGGAGCCAGCTGTGAGAAGAAGGACAGGGGACCACAACTGAGGTCAGGGAGACACAAGGCTGCCTTTTGCTTGGCTTATCAGCCAGACAGCCCCAATAACAAGCATGTTTCCATGTCTGAACTGATCAATGCCGATCAGCTAGGGCTGATCCCATTCATGTACCCAGATACCTCTTGGTCTGGGAGCAAGGAGGGGATTGATAGCTGTGTCAGCACAAAGGTGAGAACTGAGTGTCAAGGAGGAACTGACCTGCCAACCCAAGTACAACATTGCTGACCTTGTCTCCAGCCTTCCCTTGCTATGTCTCATGGCCATGCAGTGCAGGGGTCACATGGCACCTGCCTGGCTAGCATACAGCACTAATTTGGCTGTTTAGGGTGGGCATCTCTATGGCAAACAAAGACATGACATAGAAATAGATGATCTTCCTCTGCTCCATCCTCCTATGTTGTCCTAGGTCAAGCCGTAGCCCCTGTAAAGTTCCTGGGATTACTCCCATAGCTCTATTGCCACAGTACCCCGGGGCACCATGGACATTTTCTAGGCAGTGAAGGCTTGCAGGGGCTGGGGGACTTGGATTGAAGCTACAAATCTCTCTTCCTTTTTGCATTGTACCACACAGCTCGTTTGAACCTGAATGATGTTGCAAAGCAACCCCGCCTGAATATACTCAACAATACGGCCACAGCTCTCATCTTCATCACAGTCATCCTCAACATCTTCATCACAGCCTTTGGGGTGCAAAAGACTGGCCTCTACCCTACCAGGAATTTTCGACCTTATTAAGTCATGGGTCAACGGAGGCAGGTAAGAAAGAGGCCAGTTCCCATCACTGCCAGCCCCTGGAAGGGCTCTTAGTTTCAGAAAACATCATTGCAAGGTTGAGAAGACAAAGCTGCACAAATTAATAAAGTCTTTCCAAAGGCAAGTTGTCCTATGAGCATCTGGGACCATTGAACAAGTTCCCTCAGAGAGAAGGATTTCTCCTTTCTTAGTCTTTAAAGCAAGAACAGCAAACTTTCCAATTGCTGGGATCCACAGCAAGAGGTTTTCCAAAGGCTGCAGACCCCCTGTTAGCTACGGATAACAGCTGTGGATGGGAGCTAAATTTGGGAAAGAAAACTAGGGGTGTTCTGGGAGGTATCCAAAGATGGCAGCATTATCTGAGCAGAAGTAAAGGAAGGTGCTGCTGAGGCAGGGGTGAAAGAGCTCTTCACAACAGCCAGTGTGGTTTGGCAGGGGTTCTCATTTTCAAGAAAGAGGCTTGTGAATAGGAGTCCATTCAAATGCTTGAGTTCATATGTCAGGTCAATGAGGAAAGGTTCTTGGGTCAAAAGTGGCTCAAGTCAAGAAGCAAAGTTCATGTCTCTTGCTTACACGATCCATGACATGTAAACATAGTTTAACTGCAATATACTGGGACAACAGCCAGCAAGAAAGACTGATAGACAGAAGATACAATGAGGGAGGATGCAAAGCCCAAAAGCTTCTATAAAAACACTGCTGGCTTGGGATCCAGGAGGTGAGAGTGATGAAGAGCAGCACCCCACACCCCCAGAGGTGGCCATGGTGCCAAGTGACCCAGTGTCATGACTGCTCCTCTCCGGCCATGCAGTGTGGAGGAGCCTACTGCGACCTTACTGGTGGTTTTTGTCTTCCCTGCAGGATCTGAGCAGCACGGCTGGTGGGAAAGCTCTCCTCCTCTATGTTTTCACTGACCTCAGCAGTAGGCCACCAACAAATCCAGCGAACTGGGTAAAACTTTGAAAACTGTGTGCATGTCATGGTCTACCAGCCCCTTACCCTAATGCTTTTGCTGTTCTGAAGGGGTGAAAGCATCACCTTTCAAAGCTAGAGCAATCTTTGCTAGAGAAGGCTGCAGAAACAGGAGCAGGTACACAATTTTGAAGCACAGTTCTGTAAATCTCATATTTTTATTTTAGTTTCCTGCTTTGTATATTCAATATTGCCTCATTTTGTAGAGAAGACTGATTGATTTGCTTTGTAGGCTGAATAAACAAGAGAAGTCCAGCTTTTTTGTCTCAAGCATAAGTTGCTATACTTAACGCAATGCTATCTAATGGTTTATCTCCCATACATTGGGATGGATTTTTCAAACTAAAAAAAAGAAGAGTTCTCATGGGAAGACAGAAAACTGTGTGTGTGGCAATGTGCCTAAAACTAGTTCAAATGCTTTCCTAGCTGATTAAAGTTAAACGCAACACAGTTAAGAGAACAATCAGGTATTTCCAACTTTGGAAAAATAACAATGACAGAAAATAGATATTATGGTCTTATGTCATCACCAGGGACCTATCAGGGCTGATCTCAGAAGAGCCTGACAATATCAAGTAGAAAATGAAGAAACATTATAGAGAAGTAGACACTCTAGGCTTCTTGCCAAATGGCAGGTGCATAATGCATTACTTTATTAAAAAAAGAAAAAAGGAAATCACCCTTAATACTTAGTCTTCTCCCTAACATAAATGTTTTTAAATATATAATTTTTATATTGACAATGCTAGGAATTCTCTTGTACTAGAACTATTTGTTCCCTTAAAAAAAGTAGTATTTAACTTAATGACTTTTCAGAATTTTTTTTAAAAGAGTAAAAACTTTTGATCCTATATTTTTTAACTCTGTAGTCATGGTAAAAACCTGATATTTTAATAGCCTGGTGTAAGCCTATTTAAATAATGACGTGCTCTTCTGATTAATAAATGATTTTTTTCCATTGTATGGCAGAATCGAGTTCCATCTGGATTTTTCGTTTTGCATACTCTTGCCACCACCGAGAAAGAAATGTCAAAAAATGTCAACATATTGGTTTTCAGGAGCCACTGGGAGTGTCTGACACTTAAAAAAGTCAGATATGGGCAGATTTCTTTTGTACTCTTGATCTGACTTTACAGAATTAAATTTTTCTTTAAGTCAGAGGTGGTGCTTTTTTTCTGAGGAGTGTGTGAATAACCTTGCCCAGAAAGGCTGGTGGGTAAGGCTACAGGCCAGCATCAGGTAGTACCAGCAAATGGCAGGGGCTTGTTTGCAGCTGAAGGAAAGATGCATTGAAATAGTAGGGTGGAAAATGCCCGTTATGTATTTACCAGAATTTAAATCAACAATGCTGAGCACAGCCTGGGATCTGTTTGGTGAAGCATCCTCGACTTTGTCTGGTGGATGGCAGGTCTGAAAGGACACCGAGTTTGCTGCTTTTCT
Organism: Chloroceryle amazona; assembly: GCA_027560015.1. Classification (NCBI taxonomy): domain Eukaryota; kingdom Metazoa; phylum Chordata; class Aves; order Coraciiformes; family Cerylidae; genus Chloroceryle; species Chloroceryle amazona. The sequence goes on from JANHFX010004039.1 coordinate 76,451, forward strand.
CAGTCCTTGGTCTCTGGTGAGGCAGACAGCAAACAGGGATGAATGCTTCTGGGAAGTGTCTGTTATCCTGCTCTCCTCTAGAAAAAGGCTTCACTGCAGAGGCAGTAAAACAAGCTCTAGCCACTGCAAAACCACCAGCTAAGGGCTTTCAGCTACTAGTGGCCAGCTGAGTTCATAGAGGTAAAAAACGATGCATCCCATGTGCAGATCCCAAATCCCATGAATCATTGCTTCACAGAGCAGGAGGCAAAGCAATTAGCATTGATGACTGAATGTAAATAGAGAAAAAAAACCTCAAAAGGTTCATCAGGGAAAGAAGCAATGAGGGGAATTTCATTACCAGACCTTAACTTCAACATCATCATCTCAAGAGAGCTGCCAGGTCAGGGGCATGTGAGGCCTGCCCCAGCAGAGAGGGCTCCCTGTCACCCAGCCCAGGTGAGCAGAAGATTGGCAGCATGCTGGAATGCTTTTCCCACCTGTTACATTAATAATAATTTCTTATGATAATGGAAGCAGATTCATTAGCAACTGTGGCTGCCTTTTTCCCTTCTGCCTGTCTGACTCCCACTCCTGTCAAGCTTTTTATACTCAAGGAGGCATAGTTGAAATGAAAAGGGGTCAAATTTGAATCTAAATACGCAGCTGCTGTGCAAGACCTGACCACCCATCTGAGTAGGCTGTGCCAAGTACTGAACTCAGGTCGAGACTCACCTGTGGTCATCTCCAGGAACTGTCCCCTGCTTGTTAAGAGGGACTACTTCTTTCTCTGTGCTCTCCCTCTATGATCACATTGTGTACATTGTGCCCTGCTGGGACTTGTATTTGTCCAATGTTTCTATCTCATTTCACAATGCATGTCTCCCAGAAGACAGGAGAAAAACTGTTTTGTTGCCATCCCATTTTCTACATCACTAGAGTGGACTCAAACAGGCCTTACCCCTGGCTAACCTTGCTTGCTGCTTCTCCCACCTGCCTCTTACTGTAGACCTCTCACTGGCTCAGGCAAAGAGTGACCTGTCTCTCTGGTACTGCCTTGCACCTTCAGCTATATGAACCCAGAGGAGCAAGGTTTCTAATCGCTACTGCATGGAGATGTGGGTGCAAGTAACACACAGACAGAACTGAACTCTGGTAGGAAGATAATGTATTTTTAAAACATGAGGGACAATCAGTGTATCTCCCAGCTCTACCAGAGAGTTGGCCCAGGAGTCATCTTGAAGGCACAGAGCCACTTTAAGGCAGAGAATTCAAATGCACAGTTCAGATTTTTAACACAAGGAATCAGTATCTAAAAAACCCCAATCAACTTTAGACATCTGTAGGCAATAAGAAAAGGCAAGATGTTCATACTGGACAAACATTAAAGACAATGACAAAACAAAGTCACACTGCAATTTTCACATAAAACATTTCTCTCAGAATAAAACCCAGCTCTTCTTCATTCCCTTCACTGACTGGCAAAACAAACCTCAGCTCCAAAATTCCTAGTCCTGAAGACAGAGTCAGCATTTGTGGGCAGAATTCCCTTGCCAAGCACCTTGCACATGGGAGCCCAGGGTCCCTAGCCTGGCCACATCTTCTCCCAGGGACGGGCCCTGCTGCAGTGTGTCCTGTCATCTCCCCAGCTGTGAGCTACTAGCCAGTGAGCTACTGGACCCGTTCTCTCCAGCCTGCTTGATGCATGGGAAATCCCATGCAACTGATTTTCTCTTGCTGTTGATGCAGGACACAGCCAGAATGCACGTGAAGGCCAAAAATTCGGGGCAACTTCGCTGCAAACTCAGACGCAGCTTCCTAAAACAATTCTGGTGACAGAAAAGAGACTGACTGTTGGGGGGAGCCAGCTTCCCGGCTAGGGTGAAACCAGGTTCCCTCTTGGTCTCTGGGAGCTGTGCCAAATGCAGAGACAAGTCCTCCTCAGACTGGTAGTGCATGCTGTGCACCCTGCTCTCCCCCTCTTCATGACTGTCTGGGGAGAAAAACTGCAGGCTGTTTTGGAAGAGGGGCAGCAGCCTCAGGGCAAAGCCCGGCACTGCTCCCGCAAGATTTGCTGCTGGCCAGCAAGCTGAGAAGCATGTAGCCCCTTGCATGCCTACAGCCCCCAGCAGTCTCTGAGGATGTGGGCTAGAAGACAGGTTTTGTTCCAATGGGCTCTCTCCAAGCTCCACCATGGAGGCTGCCAACTAGTGCCAATTAGTATTAATCATATTTATTTCCGCAATGCTCAAATGCCAACTAAGAGAGAACTTTGCTAGAAAGGGAAGAACATTTGTGATGACAGCTTTGACAGTGGGGATGCTGACCATCAGGAAACCGGACTGAAACCCACTAACTTCTTACATCTCCACCAAAGAGTTCTTATGTGGTAAACAGTTCTGCTTGCGCTGGCCTGGGTTACAAGGCGTGGAGAAGAAGCACAGTCACAGCTAAAGCATGGGGACAGAATCCTCAAATTCTGCTGGCAGTGCTGGAGTGATGAGGTCTGTACCCTACTTTTCAGTCTACTCTTTGCTGACTGTTCTTTCCTCTGAAGAAGGGGGGTTACTTGCATCATTTACATCAAATAAATTACCTTCTAGATGCACCTAGTTCTCGCCAGTGTCTGCAGATGAATGCCAGCTGCTAACTTCAGGTGCTGTAAACCACATCTAAGCCAGATGTGAAAGCGCATGGTACAAATAACCCTTCCTCCCCGTGCATAAGGGCCGCCACCAAATCCATCAGCTCTCCGTCTGTAACGTAGGCATCATGCCATTCTCTGCTTGATGGGGTCAAACAGCTGGGTCCTGCTAGCACCTCACCTTGCCCCGGTGCTGGCCCTCCCTACCAGCCTCTCCCCATTCCACAAGGATTGCGTGACAGAGCCAGCCTGGACAGGCTGCAGAGGCGCAGTCCCGGAGCCTGGAGAGAAGCTCACCTGCACGCTTGTGAGATCGTGCCTGTGTTTGAGCAAAGTGCAGGCTCCAACACGCACCGAGAGCAAAACTGACACTGCACATTCCAGGCACAAACAGGACTTCTTGCAACATTGCATCACAGGGCTCTGGCCTCCCAAACTCCTGTAATACATTGGAAAAAACATAAAATAGCATTGACTGTTGTCAGCCTTTTCCCTCTTGCCTCAACAGCAGCATTTTGTTTCTTCATCTCTATATGGGGAAAATACTTTTCCTCAATTACCAGACTACTCTGGCTTGGGCAGAAGGCTAGGGCTGCCCCTTCTAAGATATTCAGTGTGCATTCTGCCAAAGGCTCTGTGGACTCAGAGACACAGCCGGCTCTCATGTACCTCACCACAGCTGCACACGGAACAGCAAAACTTTCTGAAATGTGGTTGACTTTTTCCGATGCCATCAGTCACAAATCCCAGACTGAGGCAAGCAGATGATTTGACAAGATTTCTATCTTGCGTGCCAGAACTTGCACGTTCAGTTTTCTACTGCAACAGTGGAACTTGATGGACTTGTCAAGCATCACATAATTATTAATAAATGTCTATTCTGAATTGGCATCCACTCCCTCAGCGTAAAAAGCAAACAACTCTAGTACTGTGTCAGCACTGCTTGTATCCTGCATACCTCCATTACTCACTTCTCAACAACTCCTCACAGAGCGGGGTGCCATGAGCAGCATCCTATGTCACATTCTCCCCTGAAGCTTGAGACCAATAGCAGCCTTTTCAGTATGGTATGGAGACACCAAAGCTCTAGCTCCCACTGAGTGTGCCGGGATTTCTGCGTTTCTATAGCCTTGTAAAATGGTTACAAGGATATAAAGTCTTGCCTTACACTAACGGGAGTTTTAGGGTGTGAGAATCACCCATAGCATCAGGCTGACTGTGACAGGGGCTCTTTCTATAGTTCTTGGATCAACGCTAACATGGGTCTGTCCATCCTTTTGTTCACTCAACCATCTTCTTTGCACCCAGTGCACATGCCAAGGCCTTAGGCCACCTCTTCTGTACCGGACCAGAGCTCAGAGTCTTGTTCTAGAGATGAAGGACCAAATGCTGTACCAGTTCTTCAATCAAGAAGCCTATGCTTTACATAAAAGTTAAACCATGACAAGACATAAGCATGAGGCCATAACTTATTAAATTAACCTTTAGGTGCTGCATAAATGTACAGGATTTAGAGACCAGAATACTCTGTCTCCTCTTTTTTTCTGACAAAATCACAATATTTCAACCAATAAAATATTGCCACTTCTTCCCTGCTAGGGTTTCCCTGATATTGTTAGGACAAACACACATGTCTGTCAGATACAGCTGCAAAGGTCCTCCTGAGATGCCCTCCTAGTGTCTCTGTATAACTCCCCTGATGTCCTCAGGCAGTGGATCAATAATTTCAGTGGAGTTGTAACATCAACCCTTGCCACCTCACTCAGCTAAAGGCAGACGTGGCTCTCATAAGGGAAGCATACTTGCATCTCCATCCATGGTCCATAATTTGCTGAGTATGAGCACAGTTTTTCCTCATAACTAAAGTGAAAAGCACAGAGAAACATCTAAGCACCAGCAGCCTAAAGTGCCTGTCAGCTCCTCTGCAACCTGATTTCCTTGAGTCAGCACATGGGCATGTGGACACAACACAGTTCAGAGAACTTATTTGGTTCCCTGTTCAAAAGCATGGATACTGGAGATGGGGAAGGAGGAGAAATGGTGAGAAGGGTTGTTCTTTTTCTTTTTTTCATTCAAGTATTAAAAGAGAAGCTGCGTTACTCTAAACAAACAATTCTGGTCTTTGCTGGGATTTGTGTTTGTTTGGTTTGCACCATGCAAGACTCAACTGGAAATATGGCACCTCTCCCACTATACCATCTGCCAGACTGCATGGCAGGAAATACAAGTCCTTCACTTGTCACCATCTCCCCTGCACACCTTCCCAGCAAGACATAGATCCCAAATCTTGGATACAGTGGCTCACGCTCCTCTATCCCGACCGTCCCTTCCTCAGCTGTGCCATCCCATCAGAGGGCTCTGGAGGCAGAGGAAGAGCTTCTGTGCTTGGCTACGTGCCTCGCTAAAGTGCACGTTAAGACGAGATCGTGGACGGTGCTGCAGAGCAGCTTAGCTTTGAAGCTGAAGGCTACAGTGTCTTCAGCTGGCGTCGGTTCCACATGCCCCGCTTTGAGTGAAACCAGTGGAAAAAGTTTCTCAGGGAGAGGCGCTCCACTTCCAGCCCAGCCTGCAAGATCCTGGCAAAAAGGAGAAGGGTAGACTTAGGGAAAATTTGACTGCAAAGATACTGGAGGGCTCAGCCCCAGGAAACCTATTTTAAATTGTGCTGTTGTCAAGAGACTGCAATCAAATTGAAGAGTCCAGACTAGCTCAGGGGTGTCTCATATCCATAAGCAGTCATCTAATGACACTTGCTGAGTGTCTGTGCACCTCCTCATAGCAGGACTGGTCAGGAGCAGCCTGAACACACGAGACGAGGAGGAAAGACAGATGGCAACATGGGATTGTTCAGGATGCTAGTCTTTTCTGCAGTCATCTGACAGGAATGACAAGACAGGCCCCAAAACCCAAAACTACAAACCCAGAGGTATAGGATTTATAGAGCAGAGATCCCTCATCATAAAATTCTCAGAAACTGTAGCTCTACCTCATTATCTTTAAATGTGTCTCTGACAGTTGCTCTTCTGGGCAATTGCTATACATAGCATGGGAAGTGTGAGGGACTCAAAATGGACCCACTGTGCACTGCACCGCTTGAAGAGTGTAGAGTCTTCACAATCACCAGTGCCTGATCTGCCCATGGCCAACCAGCAATGTGTCTGGAAGGCAGCAGAAATGGCTCCTTTCTGCTTTTATCTGTGGTTGTAGCAGCGCATTTTGGGTCCATTCACCTACTAGTTTTAAGGTCAGAACATGCTCAAAGACTCTCCCTCGCTGTGACATTAGTCAGTCTCCTCAGATGCCCACTCCCTTGTTAATTGGTCCTCCAGAATCTAAGGGATCTCCCCTCCTGAGCTCCCGAATGACAACAAATGCCTACCTGTCCAGGAGCTCCCAGTCCTCTCCTCCCCAGCGGTCCCGAAACTCTTTTGTGTTCATGCCTCCAATCTTGTCCAGGTCAGACTTGTATATACCCAGGAGACCAAATCCATTCACCTCCCAGTAGCCTAAGGAGAGTACAAAAGAGGCAAAGTTTATGCTGGTGCTCTGAACCTTTGATGACTCCATCATGGCTGCTGGAGTGAGACTCAAGTTACTTGGACACAGGCACAATGTTGACACTAGAGTGTCAACTCAGCACCAAGGCAGAGCCAATCACATTACAGCTTTGGGAAGGGAGAAAGGCTTGCAGATGACAACACAGGCTATCCTATGAACTTGTTAACAGAGCTTCTCACATCTTCTGTCTGGCACTATAGTACCTAAAGTACCTGGACTCTCCCAACTTCAAAGGATTGTCCCTGTGCCTGGATCTGGATGGCTCAGGATGACCACCTCTATCCAAAGGAAATCCTATGCTCAGATGATATGTGCCACTTTTCTCCCCCTGACTTGGGTTGGTTTTCTTCACCCCTGGGCTACCAGCTCTCCTCGGGACAGGCTGTGCCCTGTAAGAAAGGAGTGAAGTGGACATAAAGGAGTAAAGAAAGGGTTTTCCAGGGTCTACAAATCAATAGAGAGCCCTACCAAGAGAAACGTAAAGGGCTCTGATGGCTCACTGATCTCAAATTTCATCTACCAGACACAGTTAAACCCCATACAATGTCTAATGCACTCTCACCTAGTGATCCTGGAAGTACCTTAAGCTCCAGACCTGGACGACACCAGAGGATCAAGTCTAGAGATGGCAGGCACTCTCCTTCTTTCCCCATTCCCCAAGGATTGAGCCAAAGAGGCTTCACTCCCTCTTACCATCAGGCCACTGAGGGGACATGCCGCAGTGCAGCCTCATGACCATGGGTGCGAAGGCCATCTTGCCCTCCACGCAGTGCTTTCGGATTGAATCAATGACTCCAGCTGGGAAGTGGATGTGGAGGTCACACAGGAAAATGATGCTGTGAGGGTCCTGGAACCAACAACACAAGTTGGGGGGGGGGAAAAAAAAAAAAAAAAAAAAGTTGACTTCAAGTGAATCTTTCTTGTGGGGCAGAAGCACAGAGATATAGGAGTGAATTAAAGAGCTACTCATAAGAAAATGAGATCCTAGGGGCTGGAAATATTGAGTGGCTGTTCAACGATGGGTGTAAAATGCTACAGCTATGACCCGGCAGGGCCAGTATCACAAAGATGCTACTGTTGATTCCCTCCTGTCTGACAGTCCCAGTGGGTGGACCAAGAACCAAATGGATGACAGGCTCCTCAGAATAAATGGTGAGACCCTTAGTGTGGAGGGACAGAAAACACATCTACATTTGATCTGGTCTGCTAGGCTATTTCCTTCCCTTAAAACCAGCATGGTCAGTATGAAAGGCATAGGCAGAACCAGACACATGCTAGAAATTTCCCTGTACAAGCCAAGGCCCACCCCCACCAGCTTACCGTCACAAGGTCTATCCCTGCCTGCAGCCCAGCAGAACGCTCGAAATTCCCAGTCAGCTTCAAGTACCGATAGCTGGGGGGCAGAAGGGAAAGAGAAGTTCAGTGCGTTCTCTCAGGGAGAAGGAAAACCTTTGCCATGTGAGTTCATAACTCAGCACTGCTCCATGTCCCAGCATGCCCCGAGAGTCTTCCCCCTTGTGTAGCAAGGACAGGGCAGTCCCTAACAAAAGCCTTTTTAGCTCTAGCCCAGCTCTATCCTAAGACTAGAACTGTTACCTGGGAACCCCTGGCACACAGAGGAATGACCAGCCAAATCTGGTTCAGATCAGAGTAGAGAAAGCCAGACAGTTATTCCAGCAAGTAGAGACCTCCATGCTCTCTGTCCTATTTCTCCCAGCTTTCTTATCCTCACTGTCCTCCCCCTGCCTCATCACTGCAAGACTTGCTTTCTCTTCTCTCTTGCAAACTTGAATAAAAGTCAGGAGAAAAGAGATGCCTCTGGATGGAGAGCTACAATAGGTATTGCCTTAGCTTTATAGCACTATTATATGCAGTATACATGTATGCACAATATATTCACTTATATATTCAAGGTCTGGACAGATGAGGCTGTGGCTGGCCAACACGCAGAGACTGGCAGGTGTGCTGTGTTTGCAGGCATATGCATGTGGGCAGCTTTTTGTGACCAGGACTCTCACCTGTGCAAGGCAGACCTTTTCAGAGCCTTCTCCACATCCATGTCATCACTGCTGTAGTCTGTGATGATGATGTTGAAGTATGGATCCTTAGTAACTCGAGACAGTTCTTCCATGTCAGAGATGAACTGAAGCACCCAACGTGCCTGGTTTTTCACTGGTTGTGTTGCAAGAGGGAGAGAATCAAAACAAAACTGATTTCAAAGATGGTGTGGCTTCTTAACAGGCAAGGTTTCTTGCCTCCTCTCAAACCTTGCTAGCCTTTCAGGGATGCTGAAATATGTCCAGAATGAAAATCTGGACCAGAGAGCCCAGGAATCACTGTGAGTTCTTTCTTAGTGCATGACAAGAGTTTCCTCTGAGCTTACAAGCCATGGGAGTTTGGGCCCTTCTGAGGGGGTTTAACTTGGAGAGAACTGACACTGGAAGTAACCCAAATAAGATCACTGAAACCGGCCCAGACCCACTGTTCAGGGATGTCCTCACAGGAAGTACCCACTGTGCTATCCCTCATGTCCCAGGGAGGCAGGTCCCCCTTACCTGGCACCACAAAGTGAACCACAGCACGGTGGTTCCAGGAAAAGCCCTGGGGCCAGCACAGCTCTGGCTCATTTGCCACAGCCATCAGATGCCGCCGGCGACCCCATGCCAGGTTCCTCATCTTCCTCTCCTCCTCCTCATCACCTCCAATGCCTTGCCAGCCCCGTGCAAAGATGTACTCAGAGAAGCGGACAAGCCGCTCTCCCTGCTCCAGTAGCTCCAGCTCCAGCAGGTAACGGCTGCCCCGCATGCGGTCCTGGCGTTTCTCCACGTTCACAATACGCTGCAGCTGGAACCGCCTGCAGGAGACACAGCTGGGGTAGGCATGTCCCCTGTGCACCAGCCTCTCTCCCACCTCCAGCTCATTCAGCACTGCTGGGTTCTTTTCTCCTGGCTAGCACAAACGTTTTTGTCCCCAGCTTTCCCTTGCTGTGCTGCATCGCTTCCAGAGTCCCATTGGTTTAGCACCTGTTTCCTAAATCCACAAGCATGTGGGATTAGATCTGGGATTCCAGCCAAGAGAAAATAGTTGGCAAGGCTAGTGAAATAAAGGTGACATAGAAAATAACAAATGTGTCTGAATGATTATAGGGCTGGTAATACCGAGTGTATTCAACACCTCCTACAATGATCTTGGCACAAGGAATATGTTTGAGCTAGTGAAATTGGCTGATGACAGCTTATCAGCCAACAACATGGAGCAGGACTGAGAAACCATACTGTAAAAACTGGGGTGAGCTGTAGGTTCAGAATGGACAAAACAGGATGAAATGCTCTTTCCAATCATAGCAAGAGTTTCCGCTATAAAATGGATGGATGCTCATCTGTTAGAAATGCTGAGGAAAGCTTGTGTGAACTGATCAGTTACACTGGGACTGATGTGACCCTGAAAAAGCAAATGCAATCTTAAGATGTAGCATGAAAGCTACTTCCAGCAGGGCCTGGTAACCAATAACATCCATTCTATAAAGCATTAAGGACGCTGGTCATTCCTGTACAGGAACATTAACCCAAACTGAAACCTGCATGGAGAAGAACAGATAGAAAAATAATGGAAATAGAGGCCAACTCAACCAAAGGGTCAGGAGTCAGGACTGTGTAACTAACAAAGGCTCAGAGAAGGTAGGTCTGTTTGCCAGAAAGACAATCAAGACGGTAAGTCTTGAGAGGAGAAAGAACCATATCAAGACCATGCCAAAAAAAAAAATAAAAAGAGTACCAGCAAAATCTGGTCTTCAATGGGTCATCAAAGAAGTAAGAAGCTGAAACATCTTCCCAGATCAGTACTAGGACCTAGAAATCTAGCTAGTTTAAGATAGAGGTACACACAATTAGATAACAGTGTAGGGTACTTGGTTGTCTCTGAAGTCAGCGTCCTGATCCACATTCTCTGATAGGTCCCTTCTGGTCATATGTCCTAAGCAATTCACAAGCTGAGATGTGGCAGACATCAAACCACAAGCACAAGGAGCTCCAGTCCTACTTGATACCAAGCAGGATTTCTTAATCTTCATCTGGTAAAATGCTCATATGTGCTCTCAATACCTACATGACAGGAAGCCAGCAGAAGGCCAGTGACAACTGGGACAACACCCCGTGGTTTTTACACTGTGCCTTACCCTTTACTCCTCTGGTTGAGCTTCTTCAGGAAGATACGTGTGACTTCCAGGGCCTCCCTTTCTCTTAGCAGCAAGTTTCCTGACGTGTTGCATTTCAGGTCAATCCAGTCTGTGCGCAGCATATGGAAGTCCAGATTGCTTGTGCTGAAGGTCTGCTCCCAGTTCACAGACTGGTCGAACACCGGTACGTAATCAAAATCCTCCTCGACTTCCTCCTCTGGCTCCCCATCCACCTCTTCTTCTTCTGCTGCCACAGGTCCGGATTTGCCCTTCAGTGGAGATGCCACCTGTGCCTCTCCCTCACCCAGCTCCCCACCAATGGCTGCCTTCTGCTCAGCAATGTAGGACTCCACTTGGTTCAACCACTGGGACAGCCCAGGCTGCTGGCTGGGGCCGGCAGTGCTCACAGTGCGTCTGACAGCTTCGCTGGAGACTGGGCCTCCTTTCCCAGCTGGCAAAGTTCCTGCTGGCAGCAGCCCACCTTTAGTGGTCCTGAGGTCTCCTCGAGTTCTCACCCCTTTGGGAATCATCACCCCTGAGTCCCTGGGGCTGCCAAAAAGCTGCTGCCTTTGAGACGTGGTCCAAGAAGAAGGGTTCACCTTTTTGACAGGCGCTATCCCCTGGATGGCCCTGGAGTGCTGTGGAGAGCTCCTGGAGTTATCTTTGAGACCAGCTTTTAAATGGGGTCTCTTCACTACTGAATTCCCCTCCAGGCCAACCTGTCTGAGGCTTCGGTTGGCAGAGGCCAGAGTTGCTGATCTGAAACCAGATCCTTTCATCCTTCTCCTCTGTAGCCCCTCTCCTATGTCGCCATCCGTCATCGAGAGGAGCCGACGACGTTCCTGGAGCGAATAGTCCTCATGAACATTATCACTGCCCACCACACTGCTGGGAGCATTGCCTGCTGGCTCTGCCCTCCCCATGCCTGGGTGCTCAGGAGGACTGGTACTCTCCACGTCCTGCTCTGTGTACTGCAGATCGTCCAGGTTCTCCTCCCGAGAGCCTGTGGGAATAATCAGAGTTACATCTGTGGCAGCCTTCCACTGACTTCTGCCATCCTGACCCAGGGACCCACCCTGCCAGGGGCAGCTGCTTCTTGCCTCATCTCAGTGTTGTGTCTTCTGCTCAGAGGGGCAGGGATGCTCTCACACATGGAAGTCATGCTTTTGCTGGTAGCAACCTCCTCAGTCTGTTAGCCAGCATTGCCAAAGGCTGGGGAGGTGTCTGGCTTTGCCTTGAGCTCTCTGCCTGGCCACAGCTTTGCAGGGCAGGTGCAAACATCGCTGCCACACTGCTCACCTTTGGCTCTCTCACTTCTGCCGATGTTTTTGCCAGAACTGCACCTCAGCTAAGCTGCAGGCCTGACAGGTAGTTGCCATGTTTTCCACTACAGCCCACTGTTTGGTGGCCTCACAACTTGCCCTTAAGAGAAGTGGTGGGAAAAATTCTCCTGCCAGCTGGAGCAACCTGGCAGGGAAGGGCTGCGACTTCCTTGGTACAGAAAATCAACAGCTTCTTTCAGCTGGCTGCTGGGAGATCAGACACAAAAGTGACAGACAAAAGGATCCTCCAGGCTCTGACATTAGGGCCCCTACCTGTCTTTTCTCCAGAGTCCAGGCTCTTCTCTGGCTGATCCAGTTTCATGTACTTGTAGAATCCAAATCTGCAGAGGGAAGGGCAAAACACAAGTTTGATGAAAGTTACTTTTCCATCTCCAAATAAATTACGGCCACTGCTTCAAAGGTGATCGTCCATTACTCTGATTATATCTCCACAGCATCTCTAGATCCTCCTTTCCCAGCACGTCATATGACTATTATCATCCCTTATCTTTCAGATCTTTGGGCAATCAGATTTTACTCTGCACTGTCAAAGATGTCAGCTTTCCTGGCCTATTATCCCAGTCTTTCATGCATTTTCTCAGAAGCACAGAAGGAAATCCCAATATAAGTACCATGAAACACTTCTTTCGTTTCCCTTATACTGCTCCTTAAAGCTCACTTATGATGCAGTGCTCACAAATGCAAGTCATCATGCTGCTAAAGTGGCTCAGGCAGGTAATTGCAATGATCTCCCTCTCTCTTCTCTCATACCACTACTGCCCTCAAACGTCTGTGCTTCAAGCTTTTCAGAGGAATTTCCAGGACTGTTTCCCCTCCATGTGTGCTTGATGCCAAGCAAAATGAGCCCCCAGTTCCCCAATTTTGTCACAATGCAAAGGAACTGTCAAAGCAATCAGCTCAGGTGTCACCTTCCAGCCCATGGCAGCCATCTTCTCCACCCTTCACATGAACTGCAGTTCCACAAATTCCCTCCCAAACCTACGACACGATCTGTTGTTCCAGCCCTTAAAACAGTCCTGTAGGAAGGAAGATGATCCTGAGCATAAGGAGGCCACTATCAGTTATCTCACAGGTAAACCAACTCTTCTTATCCTGCCAAAAATTCATCCTGCATGGAGGGACATCATCACACTAGGTGTCTTCCTGTGGCAGGGGTAAGTATGCAAGTGGTGGCTCCCAGTAAACCCCAGTGAAGATGAATGACAAGCATTTATTTCCCCAGAGACATGCCTGGTGGTGAGCAAGCTTTGGCTTTCACAGCAACAGCCATCAGGAGGCTGCAGCTGCTGGCAGGCAAATTCTGCTGGAAATCTACTCCCTGATGTAGTGGAACAAACATGCTCAGACCCAGCTTCCAGGTTAACAGAGCAAGAAAAGTAGGAGCACTTAAAGGGAGCATAGGTTATCAAAATAAGCTATAAATATTTTGCAGGATTTAAGGGATTTTTAAGAATTAAGAGAGTCTTACAGAAGCGAATATGAAATTCCACCCCAATTCCAGCCTTCAAACCATGTCCTTCCTCCCTGCTAGTAAATCTGCATTTACAGCACCCTACCTTTCCAAGTAATAAGGGTTTTCCTGATAGAAACATTTGTTGTCTTTCTCCATGTGGCTCAGGCGGCTGTAATCATTTGGGTAAACAAAGGATAAATGAACCTGGAAGAAGGGAGGAAAATGAAGTAAAACCCTCATAAATGCCAAGTATCAGTCACAAGGTGTCCCATACACAGTTACAGGGTGACCAGCCCTTTGGAGAGGGAACAAGAGCTCCTCACTGTATTTGCATCTCCAAGGCACCTGGTAGCATGCTGAGGGTGGAAAACAGAAGGAAGAATGCTGGGCTCTGTGTACAGCTGTGCCTTTTTCTCTCTCTTGGCATCTGTCTGTCCATCTCTATAACTGTGCATTTAAGTCCTATAACAGAGTGAGAATTAGCTGGGAGAGAGGTGGGCAACTCCTCCTGAGGAGATACAGGGATCACAGGACCTCAGAAAGCAAGCAGGGAGATCTACAGGCAAGGCTGAGGGAGCCAGAGTCACCCAGGGAGCGTAGGCTTGAACTGGCTTCCAGAGGCAGCAAACCACGGTGGTGACCTGTCCTCAGCAGACATCATAGTCTGCTCTGCTAAGTGGAGGATTAATTAGTGCTATACTGCATGCCCCACAAATGTGAGCTCCCCCTCAAGATCAGCTTTAAGCTTGTCAGGGACTTCAGTAGTCCACACAGACTACAATTCACCCCACGGGGAATAAAATCCTCAGCTATTGTGAGGCTCTGGTGAAGGCAAGCTCAGCTCTTTGGTTTGAGGTCCAAGGGGTTCTTGTAAGACACGTGTACACTTGTACCCCAGGGAGACCCATGAGCAGTATGTAGCACCCAACTCCCTTTTCCTGGTGTTGCCCTTTGGCAGAGGCCTGAACAGCTGATGGTCAAATCTGCCCAGGAGCTTCAGACTGGTGGAGAGGCCTATGGTTAATGGGGTCTCCCCTCTTTCCTCCTTGAGTTCCCCTAGGCAAGTACCAGCTCAAGGAATAAAACTTACAAACTGGAGTCCCTGGTAGCGCTGCAGAGGAAATCCATTCACCACGTAGCTGGGCTTGTACAAGCAGTCTGGCAAGGCTCGGCGCACATGAGACTTGCTGAGCAGAGGCACTGAGAAGAAGAAACACATAAGCAAGAGTTGCTGGAGGGGACCTGCTCTAACCAATGCACCAGCTTAGCTACTTATGTGCCTGGCTTCTACTATCCATGTGAAATACTAGCAGATACATAAAGCAAACTATCTTGCACAGCTCACTGAATTGCTGTGGTTGGAAAAGACCTTTAAGATCACCAAGTCCAAGCTCGTCTTTTTACGTTGCTCTACAGCACTGACACTAAAATATTATGCCCAGTGATATAGTGTGAGCTTGACGCCAAGAAAGAGAAGCTGGGTTCAGGCTGTGCTTTGTCTCGTACAGTGACTGACACTGTATGCTGCCCCTCTCCCCTGCACTGGGCAGGAAAAGGCATTGTCTTTGGTAACTGTGACGTAGGAGGACAATCTTTCTTGGCTGTGCTGCTGCACGTGCTGTGACAGGCTACAGATGCCTCCTCAACTGCTCTGTAAGTCTTACCTTTGTACAGAGTGTCCCGGGGGTCAGGCTTCAACATGTCAGCTGGGTGTGCCTTGCTGCCTGCCCTGTCAGCAGGCCGGCTCATGTGAGTGGCCAATGTCTGCGGGATATGCCCAACCTCATCCATCTTTAAAAGCGTCTCATCTAGAAACCAGAGAGAAGAGAAGGAGGAGGAAGGTCTAATTTATGCCTCGTCCCATAAAATGCCCTTTCCTGGTGTCAGTGCTTTCCAAATGACGTTGCACCCCCGGCACTAATGGTGTCCCTGACGTAGTAGTGCCTAAATGGTGATGATCAGGAGTTTCAGACACTGTGGGAAGGAAAGGCTTTCACTCAGAAAGCTGGAAATACAGAAGCTGTGGGGTAGGAACAAACACAGTGATGAGTAAATGGGAAGAAAATGACCTCCTGCCTTGGACGTGCCAGCAGTGGTGTGCTGAAACAACCCCATCCTAGCAGGAATTACTGGACATATCTGAATTATTAGCATTACATTTATTTTAAAAGGAAACAGGAAAGATGACAGGAAGGAGAAACTTGAGGAGTGGAGGAATGGAGAACCACAGTAAGCCAAGAGGAATGGAAAATTTAAACTCAAGACTGGGTATGGGTTACATTTTTCTGAGGTGCTGTTGCCAAAGAACTTTATGTCTCCATGCGTCTTACTCTTACTAAGTCTTACTAAGGGCAACTGAATAAACAGCCAGGAGGGCAAGGCAACATGCTGCCAACAGCACTGGGTTACAGTTAGCAACTTTTGGGTACTGAACAACATGGGAACCCAGAAGGAACAGAATAACAGGATACAGCCAAAGGCTGATACGGAAGAGAAAAATGCTGTATGGGCAGAAGGTGCCAGATAAAGATAAGACTGCAGTACTGTGCCCAAGCATGAAGGGATCTTCTGGGATGCGTGTCTTCCCTTCTACAAGGAGTTAATGAGCAGGAAAAAAAAAAGGATGGGGACAGAAGACCTATAGGAAAGCCTAGTCCTGGTCAAATGGCAGGTTCCAGAAAATACAGCAGCAGATTGCAATCCACGATACAGCAAAGAGATGTCTTGATTACATCAGGAAGTCTTCCTTGGGCATAAGTGTTGGCATGGAAAAAGTCTGGAGATGTTGAAAGACAAAAGTCATAGATATGGAAAGGGGGAATGCTGGCAGAAGAAAGCAACGCTGACAAATCTAGAGAAGGGTAAACAGAACTAAGAAGCTCCTTAACTGATAAAGACATCACTTGATGCGCTAAGAAAGGTTTACAAAACAGGAGAGACTGGGCTGATGTGTTTGCAGCAATCCAGCAGTAACTTGAAGAAACTTGAGGCTCATAGAAGAAAGCAGCATCCCCCAGTACCGTTAATGCATCCCATTGCATCCAGCAGCCAGAGTGAAATCTCCTAAAAGTGCTACAGTGACCCCTCCTCTCTGGTCATGTCCATCTGCCAGGACCTCCCCCACAGCTCCCACATTATGATCTGCCCCTGGGGGCAGCTCACGTTGCCCCTGGCAATCTCCACCCCATGTTACTCTCACATCTAGAAGTTTTCACCCTTGCAGACTCTTCTCTCTGCCTTTCCTCACTGCTATGAGATTTCTCCAAAATAATGCTCCAATTCTTCTTCGTATTCTCCTATATTGAATAATGAGTCACACTCTTGTCCAGAGGTCTCTCTCCCGACCCACCTCCGCTTCTCTCTTGTGATGAACTGTATGCCTGGTATTTGCCTGGCTAGACTGTGATTCATGGTGAAACGCTGCTGATACATTTTGGAAGAACGGGGAGGTGCTCAGGGAAACTTAGAGTCAAGATACTTACTAGCAAAAAGGGAGAGGTATTGGGAGTCAATGACTTTGAACTTTGCTTCTGGGTCATTCAGTCTCCACTGGAACAGAGAAACACATTAAAATGAAGCGCTTTTGGAGTTAATGAAGCCTCAACATAAGGAACAGGCATAACATGTTTTTTCACCAGACAGGCTCAGCAGCTTCCTCTTTCACCTTAGTGTGACTAAGTTTACTTAGCAGCAAAAGTCTGTGAAGGAGTTGAGATCCCCCAGGACACATCCAAAGCAGGAAAGGACAAAGAGCTGCAACAGAGACTGGAGAGGGCAGAATCTATCTCAAACAAGCAGAAGAAAGGGTCCTGACATGTGGACAGGACCATCCCACACAGAAGTAGGTAAGAGCTCTGGAAGGGATAAGATATATGTCATACAAAGAGGAGCTGGGGCCTGGGAAAGGAAGGACATTGTTACAAATGTCATTCCTGAGCTCTTAGGGGATGCATATACAGTACAGGCATTTGCACACTCACTGCTACTTCCACATGGTCTGTTCCTCTGTCATCCTGCTTGTGCAGCACCTCAAAATAGTACCTGCCTGCAGCTGACAACCTGTGAAGAACAACGTGTCTGTCACCAAGAGCAATAAGGAACATTTCTTAGCTTGTCAGCAGACAATGAGTGGAGAGCAACCACACCCATGAAACAACCTAATTCTCAGGGTGAGCAGGGTTAGGACTGCCAAGAAAATCCAGATGCTGACAGTGAGATAGGTAGCTCCCCTTGTGCACCTGGAGCACTCAAGACCCTTCTCAGCTAATTGTGAATAGCTCCCTTTCAGTTCTGCCTGCTGGTTTTTGGCCTCTGTGAAACCTGGCCAGTTCCAAGGTAGGAAGCTTGGGATACAGTTCATACAGAGGAGTCTGGATCTGCTGGTGGCTGCTTCCTCCAGGGAAGAAAAACTCAGTGTTGCATTCCTGCAGTAAATCAGCAAAGCAACTGGCACGGGTGTGGATGTCACTTCAGCTTTGGCAATACCCCAGAGTAATCCCTTTCTCTGTATTGCTAAATTCTTCAGAAGAAGCCCAGGTTCATTTTTCTTGTCCTTGTGATTTCCTGGCCATGTGCAGAGGTGGCTGGGAGCGAGGGGCTCTGCTCACTCACCTCACCATCTGTGACTGCTGGCTGTGAAATTTCCCAAACTCCCCTGGTGCAGTCCACTCCTTCCCTGTCTGGGAAGAGACAGAAAATGCTCTAGTTAAGATGAGCTTCTTCCCTGGTTACTGTCAACAGCAATGAAGCACGAAAACTGAGCGACTCCTTCTGGTTAAGTTGAGAGATCCATAACCTATGGAGAGATTTAAGTCCCTTAATCATGAACATGGGGCTCCCAACAGCAGTGCCGATATATAATTGGCTTAAGGTATGTCGTGTCATACTCATGTGGCATCTGCAGTGGTGTCTGTAGCTGGGCACAAAAAGAAACTTGGGTAGTCCAAGGAAGTATGTAAGACAGGAAGGTCTCCATCCCCAGAGAACCATTAGAGCCTTGATGGAAGAAGCCATGCAGCATGCACTGTACCTTGCCTACACTGGCCAGCAGCTGGAGACCAGAGGTCTTTTCATCTGGGCTCAGCCAGAACTCAGCATTGTCATCCGCAGCAATGGCAAACTGAAACTCCCCTGTCAAGAGATGGAGGCAGTAAGTAGGGCTGTGGGTAAAGGGCGTGTGCATGCACCAGATTCTGATACTCTAAAATGCTGTCTTCACCCTTTTTCCTGGTGAGACCGTATCTTGCCTTTCATTATTACCACCTCCAACCCTTTGAATCTCTCTGAATTACCTAACTCTGCTGTGATTGGAAACAAAACTTTGCAGGTGCAGCTAGTTTACAGTCCCTCTGGCACTGGCTTCAACTGACATCTAACCTGGAAAGCTAAGAAGTCCACGCAAAGTATTCCCCCCTCCCCTTTTGTTCCCAGAGCAAGTTTTTGTGTGAGAAGCTGTGTTTGAATGGAAGAACATGCACGTGGAGCCCCAAAGGGAAACACAGGTGCTTCAGTCTCATTGTTCTGGCTGGGGCTACAGGGATGGCAGTTGAGGGCCAAAGGACCAGGAGATGTGGGTGAGTGCTAGCAGGCTGCTCTGGGTAGAAGCATGCAGCTGGGCAATACAGATGTCAGCTGCTGTCAGATGGTATTCATGCACCCAGGGAGCAGCAGGAACGCAAATGATGCCATGTACAGCCCTATGCATGAGAGGGAGGGAATAAAAGCTCAGGGATTGCTCATGCACACGTACATGCCATGGGGCTATGCGCTCATGACAGTGTGTGTTGTTTTTTTATCTAGCATTTCCCATCTGTTTTCTTCTGTGCTTTTCCTTTCCACCCTACAGGGGAGGCAGATGTGTTTCATCCATTCCAAGGTCGCGGCCAGTCATGCACAGCTGGCTGAGGCTGTGAGGGACCTGGCACTGGGCTTGCTGGGGTGAGTGCGCAATTATTCAGCACCAGGAGGGAAAGGAGGAGCATGTGAGAAGAGACATGAGCACCAGCACAGCAGCATCACAGCCCTCACCATCAGTAAAAGGATGCAGGTAGCCAAATATCCGGAGACCGTAGTTGGTCCATTTTGGGGACACAGCCAGCTTCTTTAGCGTAGTTCGTGTCTGAAGTGGAAGAAGAAAAAAATAATAAAAATAATTAGATGTGATAGGAACAAGGAGGAGATGCATAACCTTGGGACAAGTGGGCAGAGAGAAGTATGAGGAGGAGGATGGGGCATGGTGTGTGATGGCGGCAGCAGGAAAGAGCAGGCCAGATAAGAGACAAACTGTTAAACCGTTGTGGAAGCCTCCTGTCCCCCGGGAGTGGGAGGCCAGTGGAGGTAAGGAGAGAGATGGGCATGTGACACAAAGGGAGCAGGGGCAATCCAGAGGGGAAGCAGAGCTGGGAAGCATGCAACAGAGGATGTCGAGATCTTACTCACGTGGGGAAAGAGGGGGAAGTGAAGGTTTTTCCTGAGCTGCTCCATGGAGCTGCCACACCAGTCCTCAAACACGTGCAGATTGGCCTGGCCCTGGAACTAGGGAACAGAAGTGGGACACCATGAATTGCTGCACCCTCCCCCTGCATTCCTCCCCTGGCCTGCCATCCTTGGCCATGGCACCCATCACTGGAGCACTTGTGAGAGTGAAGGAAGATGCCATTGCTGTGAGGGGCTAGTTTGGAAGAGACATGGGTCCAGACCCCTGTTTCTCATCTGTTAAGAGTTTGGGACTGGGACAGGTGACAGTCTGAACAGCACCAGGGAGCTGTGAGATGCCCAGTACAACTCAGTTAAGTGGCTGGGGTTCACTCCATTTTGCTCTGTCAAGGTGGTGTTTAACTAGAGGGCTACGCTCTGTAGCATGGCAGCAGTCGTCCACAACCCAGCAAGTAGAGTGTTGAGTCTTATGTCCTCCAAGAAGGTATTCTGGGCTCCCCTGCCATTTTAGGGCTATTTTCCTGACCCAAGGAAGAGGGGATACACAAGGGTGGGGTGATGGTAGATCCTCTTCTTGAAGCGCATCTGTGAGGTAAAGCTCAGGGAGACGGAGGCTCAGCAGGGTGTGGAACAGCGGCACAGGCAGGTCAAGCTATGATGTGGCCTCCTTGTTCCCACAGAGACCCAAAAACACCATGAGGGGTGGGGTTCTTTCCTGAACGGTGCGAGTGGCTGTCCCTGCTACCCAGCCAGCCCTGCTGGGAAAGGCTGGCCATGCCTGATGGAGACCCAGAGCACAGCTTTGCTGGGAAAAGCCTGCTGGCCACTGAGGGATTTCAGTGATACGCTCCTCGAGGGATAATTTCTATTTATTTTTATCAGAGCCATTCAGAATGGAGGAGCTGGCTGACACCCAGCAAAGCTTGAGCTCTCTGTCTGCAACCAGTGGAGCTGGACGCTGAACTTGCCCTGCAGGAACAGCATCCGACAGCAGAGAATAAATAAGCTGGAGACTGTAGAAGCTACCTCAGATGAGGAAATGCTGAAGAAAGGAGTAGGTTGCCTTGGGACTGGAGAGCTTTTGCAGCAGCTCTCTTGCCTATATAAGGGCTGTGCAAACAGGGCTGGGGAAACCTCCTGAACAGTGCCCAAATGTCTACAGATGGCAGCAAATTCATAGTTCTCACTGGGGAGTCTCTAGCAGGGCTGAAGCAGCACCATGGAGAAGGAGGGCGCAACCTCTCCCTGCACTCCTGGCAAAGAAACCACAATTTTCCCCAGGACAGTGGATTGGGGTTTTGTTTTATAAGCAGCCATGGCTTGAAGGAAGGATGCAGAGCAGACTTGGCCTGGCACCAGCTGATGCAGTAATGCTCCTTGTGAGCTGTGAGCTTTAGTCACGCACATGAAAACCATCTCTGTGTGCCAGGGCAGAACACAGTCACAACCCTTGCTGTTATTGAGTGGTCTCTCTTCAGCCCTCTCACAGGTGTCCACACTGCCAGGGCTTGCCTGATGTCTGCAAGGCCATGTCACCCCCCAAAACCATCTCCTCTTCCTTCCTCCTCTGCTGACATCCCTCAGACTCGATTCTGCCCTTCAGTCAAGAAGAAAAGCAGCAAGACAAAGTGGATATAATTCCCCAGAGTGATGTTGCATA
Source organism: Chloroceryle amazona (assembly GCA_027560015.1). NCBI lineage: Eukaryota > Metazoa > Chordata > Aves > Coraciiformes > Cerylidae > Chloroceryle > Chloroceryle amazona. The sequence goes on from JANHFX010004039.1 coordinate 97,697, forward strand.
GAATCAAAGAAGAACTACACAGAGAGCTTGGGTTGATGGATGCAGCCAAGGGAAACCTGGGACTCTGCAGGGACTTGTGATACAAATAAATCACAGCAAGCACGAAAAACACTGAATTGGAACTTAATTGCTCAGCAATCCCATGCCCCCCCGGCCAAATCCAGGTTCACGCCCAAGGGTTTTACACTACTTTTCCCAGCCAAATCAAATAAAGACAACTGCCGTTTCTTGTGGAACATGAGGTGAGGTGAAAAGGCTGGGCTCCCACTGCAAGTCTCTGCCAGAAACTGAGTCTTACGGCAGTCTGCTGCTAACCACAAGTGATGCTGGCTTTTCTTCTGAGAGAACTGCTTGTACACTGCAGATAGTGGGCGCAGCTCTCTACCAAATGTAGCACAACACTCCCACACTGTGGAGAGGCTGGTGCTGCAGTCCCCTCCTGGAAGAGACTGACCCAGAGAACGCTCCCGAGACTCGGGACTGTAATGCAGCTGGTCTGGCTTTGGCATGGGGTAGCCCAAGTGCCAAAACAGATCTTTATGAGGGAAGTCCCAAAAGAGTAGCTAGACTTGTTCAGATATTTGCAGAGGAAACCAATACATTCTAATACAATACTGCAGAGTTTGGCAGTATTAGAGACAGAGAAGCCTGCTAAAAAATAAGGCAGACACCCCAGTAGTAGATGGTCCATCAATACTGTAAAAGATGGCCCTTGAGATTTCTAGCCCAACATCCCTGACTCCAAAGTCTTTACAGAGCCACCTGAGAGAGATTCTATCAGGAACTAGTAAGACTGCTTCACTTTCCTGCACTCACAGCTATTAGAAATCATAGCTTTTAACTGGTAAAAGCTATTAGTAATAAATAATAGCTTTATTATCAATAGTAGCTTTTTAACAGGTAAATAATAAGCATTTCTTGCATGTAGTTTCAGAGTCTTTTCTAAAGCAACAGATTTCTTCCTGAGCTACAGCAGCCTAGCTCTGTATCCTCTGAAATGGAAAAGAACAACATTAATGACAGACAAGCACTGACTCCTCAAAGCACTGCCCTGGGACTGAAAACTGAGTCAGGCTTTAATTTTAGGCCCCCCAAGTCATCAGTGCAGCAGCTGTTTTGAAACCCTATCACCTCTGCCCCTTCAACTCAGCTCATGGCTGCCAAGTGCAAACAGCTGAGAAATTCCTCCATTTGTCATCTAGGTGTCCTCTGGAACATGCAGTAAAAATCTCCAGCTTGGGTCTTTTGCAGATTATAGCCATAGGTAAACAGCACCATCATTCCTAATTCATGCACACAGATCCTGAGAAACATCAACGGACTTTCTAAAATATGTCTACTGAATTTGATCTTCCAGCTGGGAGCTACCTGGCCCTTGTACTCAAAGGGCTGCAAATTTAGAACCTGTTAAGCAACAAGCTATGTTCCCCTTCTCCTCTTAAAAAAATCTGCTTTGAATGGGCAGAGATGGCCAGAACCAGGAATAGAAGCCAAGAATCTAGGCTTCCCATGGGAGGTGGTATAATGTGGACTGCGCCGTCCCATTTATAGGGCTCCTCCTGCCCCTCAGCTTCCTCTTCCTCCCAACTGCTTATCACCACCCTGCTGAAACAGTAGTATTGCAAGATCCAAACGGGTGCAGGCTGTGCTCCGAGGGCACCATCAGCACAGTGTGAGGATGCCCAGACGCACGCGCGCAAGAGCCGTTCTTCTCAGGGAGCTCTGGGCAGACTGACACCCTCCTGAGCACAACGCGACCGTTCTGCCTGAGGGAACAGAGAGATGAAACTTAGTAAGTACAGAGAGGTGAGAGCTTGGACAGGCCCTTGCTTGGATGCTGACACAGCAACCTCTGTGGGTTTGGGAGTGCGGCTGGGCTCTCAGAGGCCCAGTGCTGACCTTTCCCTCTGAGCATGCTGAATTAATCGAAAGCCAGGGCTGCAGAGAGGTGTTAAGAGATTCTGGTATTTCCACTTCCTTCTAGCAAGGAATTCTAGATTATTTGCCTCTCCTAGGAAAACAGACTGTAAAGGAGGATCAGGGACACCGAGAGCAGAGACCGCTCCTCCTAACTTAAACCCTATCGTGTCAAAACCACCCAGAGGGGCGGCACTATACCCCCAGAGGTTCCTGGTGAGCAAGAAGCCCCAGGGAAGAAAGGCAAAGCAGCAGCAGAGGCCAGGGCAAACAGCAAAGCTGGGAGGATTACACAACAGAGACACGACCTGCTGCACTGTAACTAGAGCAGGATGAAGAAGAGAGGTTTTTCTTAATTAAATCCCGGGTGGCTTTTGGCATCATGGAGGCAAATCAGCTGCATAGCTGTGTGCAGCCCAGGGAATGCACAGTGCCGGGGATGATAAATGAGGCACAGAGAGAGCCTGAGCCAGGAAAGAAAGGCAATACTGTGCTGCCAACTGGAAACTCCTCAGTTTATAAGGCTCTTCTGTCTCCACAAAGCGTCTGCGGCCCCTCCTTCTGCCTGGCCCAGCTCCCCTGACTGGGTGACATTCAGCAGCCAGCAGCTGGCCTTTGCTGCAAGCTCTGCTGCGCCAGGCACTTGTGGGAATCCATCAAGACAAGTTAGTAACAAAACCCCCCTGTCCCAATGAGCTCTGACACCTGATGGGCGCAAGTGGGCAAGGAAGGGACGTGGGCAGGGACAGAGTGAGCAGAAATAACTTTGTCTTTTAGTCCTCTATGGAAAGGATGCTTCCTTTCAAGGCAGGTTTGGTAGCAGGAGGATGCCCTAACACAATGCTTGTTTTTGTGCAAAACTTATGCACCTATGCAGGTGCTGCCTGCAAGGAGCTGTGCCCCAGGATGTCCCTCACACCTCCTTCCAGAGAGAAGGAAGTTCTGAGGCTATGCAGATGTGAAGGGTGGGAGACATGTTCTAAATGCTCCCCAGCGCCTGCCTAGATCCAGAGCTGAATGGAGGCTTTTGCAGAGGTAAAGGAGAACTATTGGGTAACCAGACACATTTCTGAAAAGCCACCCCCCCACACACCTACAGCAAGTGCTAAACAGTGACGATCATGGTCCCACAGTGCGGGTTCACTCTGGTGATAGGCAGGCACCTTTCTGAAATAATGAAACACAATGTCCCACATTTCTCCAGCCTGAGGAGGCCGTGGGCAATGCTGGGAGCTGAAAGACACTGCTCTGGGGCCTGGAAGGGACAGTTATAGCAGGGGCAATGTGAAGAGCCCAGGAGTGAGGCTGAACCCTGCCTGACCCCATACACAAGGTATTATCATTAGTATCATTAGGTATTTCATACATGCACTATTTCCCACCACATTATCCAAGGCTGAAGACTTAAACTGATGATTTCATCTCCTGAATCTGAAAGAGGAAAATTGAAACCTGTCCTTTTTCTGGCCATGCTGGATGCCAGCTCACCCTGGAAGCCTGTTAATTATTTATGTTTGTCAGGAATATACCTCACTATTCAAACAAAGCCCAGCTCTGGGACCTGTGGAAGGTAACCTGCTGCCTCTCTCCCCAGGAATCAAGCTGCAATTAAGTTTTTAGAGATGCTATGGGGAAGGCACAATGGGATCACAGACCCTGGGTAACTGATTTGGACAGAGTTACAGAAAAAAATTAACCCCTAAACCAGGCGAAATTTCAGCTGGTGGCTAAGATGACAGCAAGTAGCTCTACACAGAGCTGTGCCTGTGGATCCCTCTCCATCTCCTGCAGCTCGCACTGGTGAACCACTGACCTCTGTTTGCAGCCAGGGTAGCTCTGCTGACCTTCTGGGTACACACAATGCTGCAGAAAGGGCAGGAAATTTTGCCTTATAGAGACAAAGAAAAAACTGGTGAAGCAGATGGGTGATTAGAGAGAAGGCCTGATGGAGGAAGAACAGCCAGGCGTGTGAGCCAGGCAAGACCACCTGGTATCTGAATGTCCCGGGACTCAGTCTTCTCATGGCACATCTGCCTCACACAGGGATCAGTGGGGGCCTTAAGCACCCACAAGCTCCTGACACAGCTGGCCTGAGGCAACAGCCCTGCTACCTAGCAGAGCTCCCCACCCCAAAAGGGAGCAGTGCAGGACAAGGCAGGAGGCACACAGAACCTTTCCAGGGTGGAGCCATCCCACACAGCCCACTTCAGGTACTACCCCTTCTCCTTGGCCAGAACACCTCTCTGCTCTTCCCTTGGCAGCACAACACTGAGGCATCAGTTTGGCAGGCTGGTGGGTGCCCTGCCCAGCGGTGGGGCATGCAAGGCCGTGAAGTCACCCCACCAGCAAAGCAGAAGGCTTTGCAACTCAATCCTCTGCTAAACACATACCTTTGCCCAAGCCACAGCATGTTATGTACTTCTAACCCAGTGAAGGCTCATTGCCCATTACAGCCATCAGTTTTCAAGACTAATGTGCTTTTGAGATACCACCAGGGAGGGTATCAGATGCATCGAGCAAAGCCTCAGAGAACCTGAGGGATGCCACACAGGGCCTGCATGGCTCAGTGCCATGGGAGAGGGGAGCAGTAAGAGTTTTGTGTCGCGGCAGCAGTCCTGGCCCTGGTGTCCCACTGTCTCTCTGCCAGCAGCTGCTCATCCAGGAGGCAGCCCTGCCCGCACGCTGCCTGTGAGGCTCTTGCTGGAGGAAACCCCCAGGCTCCAGCTGGGACTGGCACTTGCTAGAGCTGATGCAGCAGAACAGATCAACGGTCTGGTCTGGTTCTGGGCGATGGAGGGTGGCTGCTTCTGGGAAAGCTTCAGCTCAGCTGCAGGGACCTATACTACTCAGTGTGATGGCTGGAGGGAGGTGCTTTACTTTGTGCCCTGACGGTAGGTACAGCAGCCTGCTCTCTCCCCAGGGGAGCTGCAGAGGCAGGTCTCTAATCACCTCGAGGAATTTAGTGAGCTGACTCCATTAGCTAAATGCCCCCTGGCTGGTGTCCCTCTCAGTATCAGCAGGCTGCATTGCTCCCTTATCTGGAGAGATGATGGAGAGGTGAGATAAGGGACCAGGGGAGAGAAGAATAAATGAGGCATGAAGGGAACAAAGGGAGTGTTTACCCCAGTCTTCAAGGGTCACTAGATAAGGTCTCTGTTCATCAGAAGTGTCACTGAAGTGGAGAAATCTCTACATATGGCACCCGGGGATTGGATAGCAAGCAAATGCCAGAGCAAGAGCAGAGCATGACACTTCATATTTTCTTGTTGAATCCTTGGCCCTGTGTACTCCCAGCCATGAATAAACTTCACCTCTTGGGAAGGCAGCTGCCTGCCTGCTCTCAGGGAACTGCGGGTGGGTGCTTGGTGCCTTGAAGGCTGGTGGAAATGCTGAACTATCAGGAATCTGGACACTCCTGTCTTTCCAGATGATTACTCAGGTTTGTAAGTGTCATTAAACCAGGAGAGGGTGACAGGGAATAGACTTCTGGTGAAGGAAATTAGTTTCCAGGCAGAGGTCCCTGGCTTCCATTCTTGCTGTGTGGGTCTCTAACTACAGCTCTTTCATGCAAAATGATGGAGAAAGGCACCCACCTCTGGCATCCATGGGACAGGTTTGTCCACAGCTGCATAGCTTGATTTATTCCTCCCACCTCTTTGCAGCTCTTGGTTCTGAAATACAAGCAGAGAAAAGTCAAAATAACCTTATAAATGACCCTGGCACAGACACCTAGACAAGAGAGCTCAAATTTGGTCACAATAACATGTGGGAAAAAAAGGAGGTTCCCAAGCTCCCTTTCCAAAGGACAAGGCAGCTATCATGGCCACAGTGGAGTGAAAACATTGCCAGATGGAACGCTCCATGGTGAGCTACTGAGGGGAAAGGATGCCAGCACTTTAGAACTGTTTGCTAGCACAGAGTTAAGACAGGTGATTCTCCTTTTTCTTTCCCTCCCCACCCCCAGCCCTGTCATTGTTTCAAAAAGATCCAAGCAATAGTTCTTCCAACTCTTCCTTCAGGCAACAGTACAGAGATGTGCTTTACTGGAAAGCTACAAACTCTCTCCTGACCTTTCATTTCCACTTCCATCATGCTTAGTGCTCCCTTCCTGTATCACACATCCAACCAGCTCCAGCTCACCGCTACGGCTCAGTGCATCTAAAATAACTTCATTGACTACAGTGCAGTCATTGTATGTTCATCTTGCTGTGAGTCAGTTCAGATTTTGCCCTGTGGAATGCTCTCTTTCCTGCATGAAGGTCTGCTCTTCTAAATGGTCAGAAGACATCCCAAGCCTCCTCACCTTATGTCCCAGCTTCTGTGCATAGGAAAACTGAAGACTTGGGCCCCCACCCGGGACATTCGTGTCGGCCAGAGCCTTAGCCAGCTCCCTCCAGCTTTCATACCCTGTACGGAGAAAATAAAATGTCAGAGATGTCAGAGTACAGGCTGAAAAAAGAAGCTGAAGCAGTTACCACAATAAACTGGTTCTCTACAAGGTTAAGAGACCTCTAACTCTGGAGTGGTCCAGCTCTAACCTGGAGCTGTTTATGTTACTCAGAGTTGGCAGACTGACACAGGGTGAGAAATTGCCTTTGTCTTACTTAAAAAGCTCTTCCCTCCTCGTTAATTTGTTACATTAACTATTCATCATAGTTCTAAAATGGACATCAGAGATTTCATTAATCACCGTAGGACTGGGAATCTCTTTGTAGATCCCTTGGATAATCCCACCGGTCAAACGAAGGAACATTTTTTTTTTTTTTAACTAGCAATCCCAAAGAAAAATAACATAGATGAGAACCAGACTACTGATTAGTTTAACCATCAAAAGAATATTATTCTGAATATGCACCTATGTACACAATAAAAGCTTTCAGTCTTATTTTCTTGAAGGAAATGACAGCAAAGAATGCACTCGATGGGACATTCAGCTGCAATGCCCAAAATATTAGCAGTGATGTGGTTAAGGACATCACTATTTAAGTGAAAACAGTTTCCATGTTCAAAGCAACTTCATTTGACACCCCCTCCCAGTCTCTTCATCCAAGACACAGGTTCAGTTTTGGTTTCCTTCTAGAACTCCACTGGTTTCCTGGGCTTGAGGGGGACAAAGACAAGCATGTGCAGAGTAACATTGTAGATCTCTGTAACCACCATCCTTATCATTAATGAGACAGTGCTAGTGAGCACAGCCCATACCTCCCAGCAGTATTATGGTGGCTCACACTACGTGGTTTTCAAATCTGCTAAACATTTTGGCATTGAGTCAGCAACTAACCAACCTGCCAGTAGCTCAGCATTGTGCCCACACCACATGATAACTTAATTGTGAAGACCTCAAGTGCCAAAAACTCTGTCAGCACTTGCTTCTCCCAGGCTAGGGATGGACCAGCTCAATATCCATATACCAGGGAGCAGAGACAGGCTCTCTGCCCATTTTCTTTAAAGAGAGAAATCATCCCCAAAGCTCTAGGAGGACCAGAGAAGTTGTCTGCCTTGGTATATAAAGGGAACCATCCCACTAGCTTCAAGTCTGAGCATTGAGACTATTAGTCTGAGCCCTCTGCACTGCTCCTGCAGCCACAAGTATCAGGGACAAGTTCTGAGGGGACAGCACAGAGACCACTGCTGGGAAAAACCCTACTGTTCTGGGGCCAGCATGCCCATCTTCAACTTATCTTCAATCTGCCCACACAGCCCAGCAGCTCAAGAGACTCACTGTGGCTTAAGTGGGAGCATGCTCCATCAGCTTGCTTTGGAGGAGGCATTTACAAGCCAGATGACTTAAATCAGCTCCAAAATATCTCTGAGCTATGTAGAGGTCCAGGCAAACCCAAAACAAACCCCAGAACTAGAGCTGACAAATGACCCTTTGACAGATCCCCTTCCCTGGCTGTGATAAGCTCTTGGCCTGTTACTGCACCTAGAAAGAGGGTTGAAAAACCACCTCTACTTGCTCCTGAAACTGGGGGCTGTGGGGTCTGGTAGAGGTGAGCAGAAAGCCACCTCAGAGATGAGGTAAAGTTGCAACTGAGACAAGACTCAGAGGCAACTAGAATATCCCTCTTTCCTGACATGAGCGCTGGCTTAGATGTGCGGGTTTCAGTCAGGCCCTGTTAGATGCCAAACAGCCACAAATTTCAGATCTAGGTCTTCCCAGCCCCAGATTCTGCTCTGAAGCTATGGGCTTAAGCCTATGACTACAAAGATAAACATCAATATTTAGCTTCTGCAGAAGATTTTTTCAGTCGGATGCTCTGGGTGAGTAATCTACTGATTGATGCAGCTAAGCACATCTCCTGCTTCAGGGACTGACTGTCATGGGAAAGAATGAGAAATTCCTGTGTCTTCATGTAAAATAGTGCATAACAGGTGAGCTTCCACCTCATTCACAGCAACAAGGTGGATACCACTGCTTCCAAGGGTCCTGCAGATGGATATAAGGCCCCACTTGCAATGGGGCTGAACCCTCTCCTTTGAGGGCTTGCTGTTATTAGTGAGAGGGGGAAGCACAGTGTCTTTCAGAGGAGAGACACAGAAGGGTGGGACTGGCTAAATTAGAGAGGAACCAAGTAAAATATTAATAAAATTTAAAAAACAGCAACAAAAGTCAGTTCACTCCTGGAGATTCATCAAGGGAGGACACCAAGAGAAGAAGGATTTTTCTTCTGTGCAGAGTGGAGCAATTATTTGGTTTCATGGTTAAACTCGAGACTTCATTGCTCTTCAGAATAAGCTCAGACAAAGCTTCAGGACCCCCTCTCTCCTGGGAAAAGGATGCTGGTCACTACAGCCAGCCGCTCTGGCTGCTGCACTGCGGTGACTCCTGGGCTTGTCTGTGCTTCGGATCCTGTGCATGGCTGGCACGGAGCCTGCCTCACAGCAAACACAGAAACCTGGCTGCACACAAGTGCCAATGGCTGACATTTCTCTGACCCTTGGAATAGAGAAGAAAGGGGGGTAATTCTCTGTGTTGTACATATATTTACTTAATACTTACAGCAGCCAAACACAGAAGATACAAAAGAGGTAGGATTAATCTGGAGGCAGTGATTTCCTTGCTGGGTAACCTGTACTTTGGCAGGCTAATACCCTAACGTGGTAGGAAATGATTTTCAGAAAACAATACCAGAAATTCTTCCCTCAGAGAAAGTTCTTGGCGCTCCAGCTTCTTCTCAAAAGATTGGCTTTTCCCTGGGGATCTCCATGGGGGACCCTTGGCGAAGGACCTGGCTATGCTCATGCTTTCCTCACTATGAAGAGGGAGGGAGCTACAGAAGACAGACATAGCTCCTCCATCTTTCTGCAGACAGAAGACATGCCAATGCCAACTGCTGACACAAGTTCTGCCCAGAACAGGTGACAAGATTTAAAACATCATCTTGCAGGTGTCCCCTCCCACACGAGAGCTGGAGAGCAGAGCCCTGTGGCTACACGCAGTGCTCTGTCTCAAGAACACCAGAGTGAGGTGGTCTACCACAGGTTCAGCCAATCCTCAAACCCTCCATGAGCACTGCTCAGCAGCCCAGCTGGCTGGAGAACTTTCTTGATGGGTATTTGAAGTCGACAAAAATATGCCTGGAAAACAGCAGTAGACAGGAACTAAAATATCTCAGTATTACTAAGAAGGAATGCCAGAACTATTAGCTTTGGTGGTTTTGCTCCAGCCCCTCTACAGAACTACTTCTGGTTAGGATGGGAAATGGAAAAAAAATGTAAAGGCAGAAATCAAAGGCTTGGGAACCACCTGTCCCACAGCCAGGTGAAGAGCTGAAGATGTTGGGCCAGGCTTTGTTACCATTAGCCTGTCAGACAGATGCACCAATGAGTCCCTGGCCTTTCTCTCTTCTGGGAATCGCCTCCCAAAGCACACCGGGTGTTTTCCAAGGCTACTTTTTTTCCAAGGCAGCTGGTCGGGAGACAGTTGTCTGCAGAGCCAGCAGACCAATTGTTAAGGGACAGAAAAGCTGTAACAAGAGGAAATAAGATGAAGATGTTTCTTGCCTTGGGTCCAGTCAGGGCCCAGGGCCATGTCTACCTCTTCTCAACTATGCTTTTTATGGCTCTCAGGTTAAAAGTTAGAGAAGGAAGCTGCAGGAGCAGCAAGTAGAGATGGGGAGATCTCATCCAGCAATTAGGACTCTGACAGAGCAATGCACTCACTTAAGAGAAAAAAAACCCAAACAAACATAAAAATTAAAAAAAGCAGAGGGCTGCAGCCAGAGATAGCAGATAGCAGTACCTGGGGATCTATCAGGCCTCAGGGCAGGAGCGTGACCAGAGATGCTCTGTCTGTTCAGAGATTAGATCCATCAAGCCACTGTCATGCCCCTGGCCCCAGCCAGCATTTGACATTTCAATTAGCCTGTGAAGGTACCTGGCAATTGTGCTAGGGGGAAATCCCAGACCCACTCAGGTGATCAGCTTCCCTTCTGAGGGATGAGATTTGATTACCCTGCTGTTGTTACTGCTGCTTACATAGCTGCAAATGCTATTAACGCCCCCATGCTATCAAGCCCTTTTGTAAGGCTACTAAATGATTTCACTCAGCAGCCTCAGGAAATGGCAGGTCCACAAACTGGTTTGCACAAAAAGCACTTTCCTTCTGATTCTAGATTGTCCTCCTCCTCTTTTGTTGCAGGGACTGGGCAAGAAAAAACTGGCAGGTATAAAGCAGGGTTTTGTTCTTCATTACCCACAAACCTCTCAGCATGGCATCATGTTTTAACCTACTCTGGGAGAGTTTTATTTCTCCTCTTATCCTGGTTGAACCTTTTCAACTTGCTGTTATCCCATTGGACTTCAATATCATTTGAGATTTTTCCCAGTATTATTCCTAGCTAAACAGGTATGCAGGTGCTGTACCAAATACCCTCAAATATTACCAATAGGTGCCTTGCAAACCTACCAGTCCAAAAGAAAGGTTGCTGGGAAAGGTTGCTTGAAGTTGGATATAGGAGCTCAACTCAGCTCATGCATGTACTGCAATCCTCCTGCCCTAAACACCAAATTCAACTCTACGTCCTGCCTCAGTTAACTCTCATTTAGTTTATACCCCACTCATACAGGCCGCGCACTGGGAGTGCCTTCACCCCACTACATGACACTGGGTGTCACAGGCAGTGAAGCTGGGGTCCAGCAACTAAATACTTGGCCAGTGAGATCATGTCGACAAGCTGCCACGCTGTGCTGTGCACCCCAGGCAGCATAGTTTTGTAGAAGCAGCCTGACAGCAGCCATCTCCTTGTCACCTGGCCAAGGCAACACTACACCACACTCCAGGGAAGAGGGCATTTACAAAGTCTGACATGCCTTTCACACACCCTGACCAGGGCAAACCCTTACTGCTAGTGTGACTGCCAGGGAAGCAATGCCCACGTCTATACCAGACATGCTAGTGCAGCCTCATCACACCAAGTCTATAAAGCATAAAGAAGAGGCGTAAACTGACGTCCTAGAAATAAAAATGTGGCAGAAGGATAAAGTGGAAAGGAACAACCAATGATTTCTGGCCCCAGGGGTAAGTGGAGGTTGGGTCAAGTCATGAATCACTGACAGCAGGGCAAAGAAACCACCAAAACCAAAAAATCTTTCAATCTTTTCTCTCTGGTTACTTAACTCAATAAAAGGCATATGCAGAAGAGAGTAAATTCCTTACCCTCAGATCAAGATCAGAACAACAGTATTGGAGTTAAAAGGATTCAAGAAGTTATGAAACCCGGTGTTACGGAGGGAACCCTGAAAACCTTTTCATTTCTGGTTGGCACAGAACCCTGCAAATATGATTGCTGACCTCCTCTAGGGATAAGTCACAAGTTAGAGACCATGTGTGCTCACACAAATGACTCAATTTTTCTTCCAGTTACAACTCATTCACTGATTTGTGAAACTGTGTGGTTTTGCTGTCTTTGAGTTTGCAAACTGACAATAAGCTACAGAACATAAAAAGTATGTAAAGTATGGTGGAGGAAGAGGCAGAGCACTGCACTCAAGAACAAGAGGAAAAGGAGCAGACATGACTGACTGCCCAGGACACACAGGCAGTCTCACTTCCAGACTCACCCACCAAATAAGACCTTGCTGCTCTTGCCCTTTGGGTATAGGAAAAGAATTTCATACAGGAAGGGAGAAACTAATAAGCAATGGCTAGGGTTAACATGTTTTGCAGAAGATAAAATCTTGCTTCTGCCACTAAAATTTTCCATTGTCCTAGTTAAATCATGAAATCCACCTATGCCACAAGATTATCTGGCAAATAGTGCCTGCCTCCTGAAAGTTCAGTGAGGATACCCACATGGAGATGCATTACTGAATTTGCATCTGAATTGCTGCTGCAGCCCACAACATTGCTGCCTGTTGCACTATTCTTCTAAATTATGGGGCTGAGCTAGTCAGTTGGCTCCAGAAATGCCTCTGTTTCAACCCAGCATGTGCTTGAAAAAAATAATTGCAAACTATTGCTGATCTGCACTTGTCAAGCTGAAGGCAGAGGAGGTTCAGGAGATGATGACAGTGTGGAAGGGCAGATCCTCCCTGCAGTCAGCTGAGGTGCCTGGCCACAGACACCCAGCTTTGGCTACAGAGCTGTAAATCACTGGTTGCAGGTGATTACAACCAACATGGGCCTTGAGGAATGGAGACGTATCCTCTCCTGCCCATCCTCGTCTCTCTGACTGTGCAACTTAATTCCTCCTCACCTTCCTCTCTTCTGCCTCTGCAAAGTTGTACTAAGGAGCCTTGAAGGACCGGACTAGGGAAGGGAAAAGAGCAGGGCACTTTGTTTTTCAAGGGAAGGAGGAAACATTGACCCAAATGAAGCCTAAGAAGAGAACCTACTGCTGCTCTTAGGAACATAAGACCATGATTTTGGCATTGCAATCTTCTACAGCAAAGCACGGAGAAATGCCTTCTATTCTGCTACTTGTTCACAGTAATCCACGTGTCATCTTAACCACACAACACACATGTTGAAGCTCTTAAATAATAAAACATGTTTTCAACAGTGAGGCCGTAATAGCTGTGCAGTTCAAATCCTTAACTGCTGGCAAGTTCAACTCTTTAATTGACAGAACGCATGGCAGTTGTCCTGCAATTAGGGTGTTCTTGTCCCCGAGATGTTACGCTGCATACAGACTGACTGCATCTGCCTCCTCGTAAGATCTGCCATCAAAAGCAAACAGTCTTTCACTTATTACATTCTTCATGCACAGCAATAGATTTCTCCAAACAGCCACAGATGGTGTTAAAAAAGAGCTGCTTCCAGTGATACCAGGATTAAGGGTATTTGAGTAGCTCACATCACAGAATCTCCCTTACCAAGACAGGCTTTTGCCAGTCATTGTCTTTAAAACACAGGACTTGCATCAAACCATTTACTGATAGGAGTTCAAGATGTTTGGCATTCTTGAACTACAATATTTGTACTACTTGGAAAAATTGGCAGGTGTACAGCAGAGCACACAATCAGGTGTTTGATCCAAGTCTAAGGTTTGATTTATATTCCTGCTTTTAAGATCAAAATAATTTGCTACTTTGGGCACTTCAGTTTCATGCCTGGCTTCCTCCCCCCCCCCCTTTTTTTTTTTTTGTAATCAGTAATATCTGATGTTATTTTTGGAATAAAAACCTTTAATCCTGGAACATCTACATGAGTTTCTACCAATTCGCTCCCAGTGACCACATCCTCAACTGCTGACTCACTCTGCAGCATTGCATACAGTCTGCCTTTTTTTTTTTAAAATCAAAATAGTCATAACAACTTTAAAAATTCCTAGCTGGCTCAAGGTGACTAGCATGAAAAGCAGATGTTCCACCTGGTTGTGATCACTGAAAGTAGTATTCCTGGCACTCTCCCCTTCATCTGGAGGCACTAGTGAAGCCATGCCCTTAGAGACAGGAGAGGCAGTAATTGCCCGTTCTACTGCAGGTAACAAGTTAATTAAAGCTAGCATTTGCCTCCATACATCACCAGCTCAGTGCAGCAAATCACACTCACTGCACTTGGAGACAGACCTGGGAGACTTCCTGCCCACTTCTATTCACATGTACAACGTTATCATTAACTTCAGCAAGGACTTCTTGCAAAAAGCACGTTCCTAAATGCTTTCCACCATGAACAGATTTGCTTCTTTGCTGTCAGTGGTATCTGGATAAACGCAATGAATAAGAAGCAACATATGCATGCAGCTTCCCTCCCCTCAGCACAAGGAGGTACCTGCAAAAATTCAGCAAATTGCAATTCTATGCTCAGCAGTCTTTGCCAGCTGTTTTTCTTTTTGCAACAAAACTGTGCCCAAGGAAGTTCAACAAAGTCATCCATGCAGCTTTTGGAAAGCTTTGCTAAGTGCATTTTTCTCAACAGATCCAAACACTGCAGTGTAAGAACTGCTCAAAGAGTTTTCCAATTTTATTTTTTTTTTTATACAGGAGCTGTCTAGGATGGGAGCTAAACATCAGCAGTGCAACAGACCTTCAAGTCAGCATTTGTTGTTGCTTTATCAAACATGGCTAATGTAATATTTCTTTTATCTTGGGTGAGGATTTTCCTAAAGACTCAGCAGCTTGCCACTTCCATGTAGATGCAGCCTTCCCAAAACATCTGCTTGCAGCTTGATTTTCAGCCAAGTTCTGTGGAACTTTGTGCTGTAGAAAACGTCATCCACTGCTTCCATAACAAAAAAAAAAACCCACACCTGATTTATTTCTCTACTTGCCATTTCTATTTGCCAACTTGCTCAAAGCTGTTGTAGTCATTTTCTTTCCTTGAATTCACCTCAAAGGCAGTAATCCACTCCCACTGAAATTGTTTCCATGGCCTCTGTGAGCATTACAACAAAATTATTACCCTACACTGTCAGTGTCAGTGGTGACTGGAGGCAGTCTAGGGACCAGACTAAAGGAAGAGAGGAATTAAGATAAAGAACAGGCTGGACAAACATTGTCCAGAAATGGTGCAGGTAGGGTAGACCTGACCTCGAGGCAAGGAAGCAAGCTAAACCGACACTCTTGAAGGCCACTCCAGAAATATGATTTGTTTAAATTATTTCCATTTGCCTATGCTCTTCAAGGTAGCAGAACTGTTCTTCCCAGGGCTCTCTGCATGGGACTCCATGCTCTGACACCAAACAAAGCCCCAAAGGCAGAGACACCCCTAAATGTGGGACAACACAACAGGTATCAGACAGCTATGCTGAGAAGGAAACAAAAGCAAGCATAATGAATATCAAATCCAGAGACATACAACAAGTCTTCAAATAACAAAGAAGTGACAGTACAGTGGTTGAGGTACTGCTTTGGTATCACTTTCTAGGTATATCAGATCAGAAACAATTTGATGACTGAATTTCGAGTCAGATTAATGATAGTGGGTTTTGGATGAGGGTCTAAACAGTTACAAGAATTTCAGGAATTTAAATGCTACCCCTGTGTACAAATTTACTTTCATGGTTCTTATTCAAAATTCAAAAAACTACAGCTTCTGGTCCAGGTTTACATATGATCAAATGTTGATTAAATTTGCAGCAATAAGGAACTGAAGTTCAGGATATTATTCAAGAATGTCTAAAACTTCTCATCAGATAAGACAACACTAAATCTAAACCCAAACTTCATTTGGCATCTAGCTCTAAATGTCAGCCTTCCTCTCTCTTTATAGAGGAACTGTGTGTGCAGCTCTTAATCCAGCACCAACCATCTCCATTTAGCAGAAGTGTGATTTCTAACACTGATTTCCTCTGAATTATCAGTAAATACTGACTGCTTGTCAGGGTAGACAAACATGCAAGATGGACTAATGGTTTGATACACTGCAGGAAATCCTATGTCTTAAAAACTGTGCCAAGCGTCAGAGTACTAAGGGGGCCAAAAGCACACTTGAGCTCCTCCATGACACAGGCTCAAAACTCATGGGGAAAAACCAAGTCACCAGTCCTCCCTTTGGGGATCCCGCCTCCAAGTAAATGTATGCTGTGCAATATGAAGATCTGCAAAGCACAGACACTTGATTCTGGGCTGGCTTTATTTACACAATGTGAGTTGCTAAGGGGAGGAATCAAGAGCTGTGTAAACTCTTTGTAGGGCTCTTACCCAATCACAGAATTCCAAAATACCAACTTCTGAAATACTGTTGCTGCTCCTTCTTGACTAAATCCCACGTCAATGTCCTTCTTTGGGTCTCAAACCAGCCTGCACAACACAGTTGCCAAGAAATCACTAAGAAAGTGAGAACCAGGAGGAACTCACAGAAACCACGGTCCCGGAGGGAACAAACCGGGAGCCATTCACAAGCCAAGACACAGCTGAACTTTTGAAAGGCCAGACTGCAGGGGCCAGCCGAACACTGCTGCAGGGCCCCCATTCTCCACCATCAATCCCTGCCACCAGCAGGCATTCCTGAGGGCTTCCAGGAGGTGATTCTTCAACCAAAAGGAGATGGCTGGGCTAGTCATGTTGGAGCTGGGCCAGTGTGCCTCACAGAGCTATCCTGTTTCAGTGGAATATTTAACTGTGCTACAGCTTTCTACCAGAGCATTAAAGTCACCTTGCCAACTGCTTAAGGTGGACTTGAGAGGACTGGTCACAAACTTATTATTTTCTTTCCAAGGTGTTGGAAATTTCCATGTCAAGGAAGAGGGGCTCCTACTGCCCAGCACTCATCCAGTAGGTGGGGAATGAATTTAAGGACAAATGAAACAGTAACGACTATCCAATCTGCCTGTGTAATTTGGCACAGGAAACTCACACAGTAATTCCTGCAGTGGCTCCAGAATAAATATCCAATGGAAATGCCATCTGACATTAGTTATTTACATGCTGACCTGCAATTTTATCCAAAATCTGTTCTCAGTCACTTTGCTAAGTTTTACTGACCTTTTCCACAGATTCTGGAGTGATGCCTACCAAGCTTCAGTGACTGTTCCATTTCATTCCCTTTCCATGATGGTGTGAGTGCACTGCCTTATGCAACTTAACCACATATGTCAGAATACCCATTTCTAATATGTTCTGCCAAAAGCGAAGGCAAGTGAAAGCAGCCAGCCTCTCTACTTCATTTTGCCAAAGGAAGAGTTGTTCCTCATCTGTCCTTTGTGTGCTTTTGACCAAAGTAGCTCACAGAGGTCCAGGTTTCACACAGCTAGCAGAGCATTGGACCTCAGCTCTGGTGCCCTGAAACACTACAGTACAGTTTATACGCTACACAGTTTCATGGGAAAAGTTCCTAATGTGGTGTCTCCTGAGATGGAGATGAGGACTGTGTGTGCCTGTGACTTCCCAGGATCCACAAATAGCCCAGGGCAGTCCATTCTTGATTACTCTTTTAATCTATTTTTTTGTGCATGCTAAGACAAAAACCACAGGATTGCTAAGGCTGGAAGGCACCTCTAAAAATCATCAAGTTCAAACCCCTGCTCAGAGCTAGGTCACTGTTACCTAAAGATGATTGTGCAGGGCCCCATCCAGTCAGGTGTTGAATACTTTCAAGGGCAGAGACTCCACGACTTCTTTGGGCAACCTATTACAACGTCTGACCTGCTTTATAGTAAAAAACATTTTTATGTTCAAACAGAATTTCCTCTGGCTTGGTTTGTGCCCATTGCTTCCTGTCCTTTCCCTAGATGCCAGTGAGAAGAGTCCGTCTCCTTATTCCCTCCCATCAGTTATTGATACACATGGACAAGACCTCCCTGGGCCGCCTTCTCTCCAGGCTGAACAGCCCCAGACCTCTCAGCATCTCCTTTTATGTCAGATGGTCCAGTCCTGCAATCACCTTCACAGCATCTTGGCAGGACTCTCATTCCAGCATGTCCATGTCTCTCAAATGGGAGCCCAGAACCGGACACATCACTACAAATGTCTCACATGGGCTGAGCAGATGTAATGCAATCTGATGTAATACAGTCCAGGAAGACATTGGTCTTTGCTGCAAGGGCACATTGCTGGCTCCTGTTCAACTTGTCCACCAGGATCCCAAGGTCCTCTCCTGCAAAGTTGCCTGTACCAGGCCATGGGGTTATTCTTCTGCTCACTAAGGCTATCTCCCTTGGGATTCTTTGAAGCAGGTCCCTGAACATAGCAAAGTCTCCTATCCTGAAGTCCAGGGTTGTTATTTGCTTTGTTCCAAGTTAAGTGCACTCCGTGTACCACATGAGGCAAAAATAACTTGTAAAAGCAGTTTTAAACCAGCCAGTCATCTAAATACACTGATAACGCCAAACCCCAAAAGTTTACCTTGGGTGCAGAAAGTACCTTGGATGCAGAAGTCCCAAGGGAAAGTGCTGGGATTTGAGCCAAACCACAAATGTGCCTTTTTAGAGCCCAACCTAGAATGGTAACACAATTAACTACTTTAGAGTTTGCAAACATCACTGAGCCTTCATCTTTCTGTGCCCTCCTCCTCCCCATTAATAATCCACCTTCTCCATGGCGAGTTTCCGGTCTGTGATCAAAAATCTCTGTGATCCTGAAAAATGAGAATGGAAGGACAAAAGAGATTGAAGGCTAGAAGGAATAAAGAGAGCTCCTGTAAACTAAGTTTATTATTCATGTCCCTACTATATTAATGAGACACAGATTATTTTGTTCAAATAAAGCAACCACAGAATAATAGCCAGGCTACCACATAAGCATTCCACAGGATTTAGAAAACTTGGAACAGAATGTAAATCCTGTTTGCTGCTGGATGTTAGGGCTTTGTTTATTATATTTTATAATACACGTAACTGCCACCGTCAGACACACTCTTCTATGTGGAGAATTGATGCCAAAATGATGCAAGGGGACCGTTGGCAACCTATTGTTTGGGAGCTTCTCCATCCCCAAAAGTCCTGCTGTGATGCAGTACGCTAACTGGTAAACAAACAAAACTTCTCATCTCTGCCAGGTTTGTTTCTTTGCTGCTCCATCCTGGGCCTTGGCAATAGTTAAGCCAGAAGGAAGACCTGGTGTAGTGCATGGAATGGGGACAGCACCATTTCAGAACAGCCCAATGAGGCTCTCTTAC
This sequence comes from Chloroceryle amazona, assembly GCA_027560015.1. NCBI lineage: Eukaryota > Metazoa > Chordata > Aves > Coraciiformes > Cerylidae > Chloroceryle > Chloroceryle amazona. The sequence continues at coordinate 116,616 of JANHFX010004039.1, forward strand.
ACCTTCACCCTTTTAGTCAACACCACGAGTGACACTCACACAACATATATCACACGCTTGATTTTTACCTGCTTTTTTTAAAGATTCGGGCTACTTGACTGAATTGTATCATGCCTTTTTTTTTTTTTTTTTTTTTTTTTGCAACACTGACTGAAATCTTAGGTGTTTGTTCAGCACTGGTTTTGACATTTCATTACTGTGAAGACAGGGTTTTTATCCCATCTGAAAAGCAGCTGTGTTCATGTTTGAAAATTCAGTTCTCCCTAGGGCAGCAATGACGAGGTAACAGGACAAACATCTTCAAGAGTAAATATGGAAGGAGTACAAGCCATTACTGCACCACTGTCAATAGGGACACACTAGCCCACGAATGCGACTGAGTTCACACCGTTGGTGAAATCTGGGCATGTCCTGGATGTTGATGTGCTCTCCTTGACTGTTTTTCAGTGACCATTTGATTGTAAGAATAACAAAAATCCATTTGCTTCCCAGGAGTACTGGGGAGCTCAATTATCTCACTTTCTAAACCACTCCAAATGACAAGGATGGAGACTTACACTCAGGCTCACATGGACTTGTTACAGAAACGCTGCTGGTCATGTTGGAAAAAATCAGGCCCCTGGGCACTCTGATGCTCATTAGAAATAAAATTAAATAAAAAAAAAAAAGCTTTCTAGTAAAAGAAAAAAAAAAGTAATTTCTCATCTCTAAATCTCTGCATCTTTCCAGCTCTGAAGCTGGCAAAGTAAGCCTCACTGGATTTAACTTCAAATGCTTAAAACTTTGCATAATTGGGAAATGTCAGAGTATCACTTTTTTTATACATCTTTGCATATGATCAAAAGCATGATTGTCACACAGTGTGTCACAGACCCTTGGTAAAATCTGGTCGCTAAAGCATTCAGCTGCTGTAAGCAACCCTTGCAGAGGGATGCCCTTTATGAACATCTCTAACTATTCTGGGCAATCTCAAATGCAAGAAGAGTCAGTTAGCAACTTTATCCCTGCTACTGACTGTTAAAGAAGGCTACAAAAAATATCTAGAGCATGCAGAAATTTCCACCAAACTCTTAAAAATGTTTAGGATGTTTCTAAATTTGAGCCCCATAGCTAATCCTAGAAACTCCTACAGGTCTTCTTCATAAAAGCTGAGTTCACTTATAGTAGCAACGTGATAAGGTCTTTCTATAGGTAAGCTCTCACCCAGCAACAGCTCAAATGACAACAAAGACAACCCCAGCATAACACTACCTTAAAACTATCAGCAAAACATCACAGATGAGGAAAAAAAACCCAAACCTTTTCTTTTTTCTACCAACACTGCAATAACAAGATGACTGTCCAGTTTCTGCCAGCACTTCTTAATTGGCCTCTCTACGCTTTTATTTAATTTCCCCTTGTCATTCCCTTGCCCTTTCAGACTCTTCCAGCCTCTAACAGTTTTTGAGGAGCACCCAGACCTTCACATCTTCCAGTGACCCTCCTGAGACTCCTCCCTCAAGTTTTCTCATGTTTCCTGGTGAGCTGTCTCCTTTTTCATCAGCTGTCTGCAAGTCCTGCCAAAGTCTTATAGCACTGGAAAGAAATGCAATCCAATGGCATTAATAAATGATAGCTAGTCCCTCCTCTCCCTTTCACCCTCTCCACTGGCCGTAAGCAATCTGCCTGCTGCAGAGGCAATGAGCAAGCACCCACCTGGGGCCTGGCTGTGGTGCTGCCACATCAAGCCCCAGGGCCGACTCCAGGCCAGGCTGCCATCAGAGCAGGTTGGTGAGTGAGCCAAGGCATTGCTGTCCTCAGCTGCCCTGGACTCCCGCTGGTACCTTCGGTGAAGACGACCTGATGAGTCCAGCTTGAAGGACAACAAGGGCTTCCATCCAGCCCAGCACCCTCTAGGGGACACCTCCACTGAGGGGGCTTCCCCAGCAGACTCCCACATCAGAGCTTGAGGCTGGATACCATGCACATATGCCTCTGTCATAGCCACTGAGAAGTTGGCCACCACTGCCTGGTCCTTCCCTGCTTGGTGCCCAAGGCTCTTCTCATGAAAACCCATTAGATTTCACGACTCATCCCTCAGCCCAGGGTAAAGCTAAAAAAAACAAACGATGAGGAGATAGAGAAAAGAATAATTGTCACATGAGAAAAATGTATAAGTTACTCTTCCCACCCAGGACTTCCCCATCTCAGCCATGAGAAGCAGCAGCAAGGGCTGGGTGTAACAAACACCAAACAGCACTTTCTGATTCCTGACCTGCTACAAGGGCCAGAGGGAACCATTAGGGCTCATAACCTTACAGTGCAGGGTCACAGCAAAGGAAGTCCTTTCCCCTCCCTAGTCTGACAAGACACAGCATTGCACTCAAATGGATTGGTGGGGATGGGAATTGGGAAGAGCTTGGTACTTCTGAACTGGAGACAGAAGACTAAATCCCTAGTGAAATCCCAACCACTTCAACACTACGAGCAAGGCAGGAGCTGCAGAGGAGCACACCTGTACAGCAACCTCACACGCAAGCTTTAATTGGGATCCACAAGACACCAAAACGCATTTACAGCCAAAGAGATGATAGGACAGCATCTCAGTATTCCATATTGTAACTCTTTTCATAGCTTGCTCCAGTTTGCTTAGTTTTTAAATTAAAAGGATGTTTTCTAACCAATGGCTGTTCAAACCACAAGCTGAAAACATAAAACAGGTTATTTTTTGCTCTTTAAATAAAACCCACAACCCACCAGGGATCTTACCCAATGGTCAAAACTGCCGAGCTGCTCCTTTATGTGGACAGCTGTACACAATCTGTACGGAGCTGTATAGCTATAAGAGCGGAAGGAACAGAGCAAAACCAAGTCGCCACAACCAGAAACATTAAAAAGATTCTTTATCCGGCTCATCTTCCTAGCAATTGAGGTAGCTTTCTCCCAGTTTTCTGGGCGACTGAACCACCTGGGAAGAATCAACCCCAGTATATTTTCAACTTGTGTTTTTGTTTACTCAGAGAAGGCCAATTTTTAGTTCACTTCTTACAAATATTTGCAACAGGCCTGGATTATCAAAGAGCTAGCCTTAGTCAAATCAGGAGGCAAAAAAACCCCACAATACTCCTGTAATGAACAGTTGCTAAACATTAAATACATGTAAGGAGATTTTGAACTCCTCCTGGAAGTTCCATGAGTAAACACACAAAGTGGAATAAATATGACAGATTATTTATTGCAATTTCTTCACTCAACTCTAAGAGCTTCTGCCAGAAATATAGTTCCTGTGCATGGAACAGAAACCGCAGAGGCCTGCCTAGGGCTACTCAGCATGCAGATGTGGTCTAAACTTAGTGAATGCTGCTGGTTTCAATTAGGGACCAGAGCTCATGCCTTTAATTCCATCTTAACCAAAGAAGGTACCTCTGAAAAAGCGTAGTGTATGCACAGCACTTCCCTGTGCAGGAAATAAAAGCCTTACATAGGAATTTAGTAATTAGCAGATCAGACCATTGGTTCATCCCATCAGATAACCTACCTTTGACCAGTGGCCAACATCTGATGTTTAAAAGGCAGAAGAAAACAGCCTTCAAAAATACCTTTAGCTGTGTTACTTCACAGAGGAAAAAAAAAAAACCAACCTACAAACAACAAAGCAATGTCATCATGACCTAAGCAAAGTCAGTTTATGCCCTGCAGTGCAAATTGTGATTTCTCTCACCATGCACAGTGGCAAGTGTTACTATTAGTCATAAAATTATCCAACCCTTAAAAAAAACAATTTAAAAATGCAGCCATACCACTTGCAATGTTGGCTGGCGGAGAACTGAATTAACCATGCTGAAATTGCCCAGCCCATACACAATAGACTTGTTTTACAAATAATGCTTTTTAATTTAATAGCATAACTCCCTTATACTATGAGGCTGAAGGAAACCAAGAGACTTATTTCATTCCTAGAGCCACTCTGTAGGAACATCTGCTTCCCTCTTCACAGAAAAAAACACAAAAGACTAGGTGCAGATACCTCGCACAAGTAAATCTCTGCCAGCTACCTTTGCTATTCCTTCCCCTTGGTTCTTCTCAGAGTTCATGATATTCCTGAGCACTGAAGCACAGAGCTAGCTGATCTGCTCCAGATGGAGATTTATCTGGGTGCAAGAGAACGTCAGAGCTCAGTCATGCCTGTTTATGTGCTCTTCCATGTTTAAAACAAAGCTGCTCTGGACCACGCTGGCTTCAACCTAGCAGACACCATTCCACTGACTTCTATAGGCTTAGATCCAGCCCTTGGCCCTCATGCTACTCACATTTTGATGACCTGCAGCTAGCAAAGCAGACCGCTTTGTTGCTTAGCTGTTTTTCACCATGCAGTCTTGTGAGTAACTCTTGGGTCACTCACCTTCCTGAGCAGTCCCCTGCATGACAATTTTTGAAAAAGGTTTGCTTGAATTTTTTAAGCTTCAGGTACATGGTGTCCAGATTCACTGCAGCCTTTCCAGACAACTCTGGTAACTCAGAGGGATCCAGTTATGCAGATGAGGAATGTATTGGTTTGACCATATCAAATCTCATGCTAGTCTGCCTTTAATTAGCTCCTTATGGCCTGGTTTTGATCTCAGAAACAGTGTGTTAAGTCTGGAGTAACTCCCCTGGAGAGCAGAGTTTTAAGAACAGCATTTGGCCCCTGAGGTGAAGTTCTGACCTTCTATGATTCTTTTACGCTCCTGTGAGGGCTGAGCAGGAAACGGTCATGAGAGCAGCTCCAGGCAAAACCAGACTTCCATAGCCCACCTTTCAAACCCAGGTGCCCCAAAACAGCAAGTTCATCCATGTTAAGCAGGGCATTTCTTGCAGTCAGGACCTTGCTGCAGCATCCTACACACTCACTTCCCATAGGAACTCTTGGGGAAGAGACTGGCTTACCTAAAGCCAACCCCTGGAGAAATCCAGGCGTTTCAGCCTGGCTTGACAATAGTGCAGAGTACAGGAAGGTAAAGGGTGTCCTGCTGTGAAGAAGCTAAAGCTTGATGCAGCCAAGAGCTGTTAATCCTCCTAGTTCAGTTCGGTGCTCTACACACATGAAGATCTCAGCAGAGATTCACTTGCACAAATCAGAGCTGTATGTGGCCCACAGCCTTACAGGACCTATGAGCAGCTCTCTGCACCTTCTTTGCCTTAGCAGCACACAACGCTACCAAATGCTTCTGCTGCTATGTGGACATCTTTCTTCCACTACCTAAGTGCTATCTTCATAGAAATACCTAAAGAGTGTGGGCTGCTTGACTGTTACCATGTCCTTGTGCATCACAAATAGCCTGGCTGAGGTCTGCTGAAAGTCTGGAAACTACACAAGGTTCTTGGAACCAATTGATGTCATTTGGCCATTGGTATATAAGAAATGCACTTGTACAAACATGCTTGCAGACAGTTCCTCACCAGCTCCCTATCCCAAAAGAGGTGCCAGGGGTTAGTTCATCCACATCAGAGAATCCACAACACCATCCGTGTTGACCTACTGGCTCTGACTATCTTCAGCCAGCTGCCCCAGTCCTTGTCTTTTCCAGTACCCACTAATCCTGACTGTTCTGCAGTTGCTTGCTTGAATGTTTATCTCTAATCCTACCTCATCCTCTGTCTTTTTCCCATTGACTCTGGCCTCCCTGTATCTTACTCCTTTCGCAGCCCTTCCAGGAGACACAGTCCAAACATGGTAGTCTTCTCCTCAGTGCCTTCCTATCAACACTGCAAGCAAATTCACTTGTTTGAGACTTGTTATCACCTCCAGCCTTTCCACTCAGATTATAAAACTCCAACAGCACTAAACTGAAGTATTTCAGTACAGGTCTCATTCAAAATACCCAGCACTGAAGTGCTCATACTAAGTCTGCATGGTGGACAGGCTTGATCATGCAGGTTTGATGGCCTGTGCTAACAGCAGCCCACTGAACCCCGGGGGAAGAAAAGAGCTCCGTTTTGCTTTAAAGGCCACCTCCCCTTTACAAAAGGCACTGAAGGATCACTTGCAGTAAGCTACACCTTGCTCTGCTTGAGGTCATTAAGATTTTTGCCACTGACCTCCAGAGGAGACCATTTGACTTACACCTTTTTGCTGAAGGATACTCACGAGTGCCTGGAAATGCACAAGTATTACAGTTTATGCTGGCACCCAGTCCAGCTGTAACCCTTTGTCATACCACAGTTTAGTCTCCATCTGTGCTAAGTCCTTGATCACCCAGTTTGTTACTCCACTTACTACAGGGGGTGGCTGGCGTCAGGATTGTCCTCACCAATTTCCCCATTTCCACCCATCCTCTGCCAGCATCCTCTACTGCACATCTACTCCTACACATCCTGTTCCCTTGACCATGACCTCCCAGCCTCCTCTCAGCAGCACCTCCAGCACCATAATGAAATGCAGAGGGGGTTTTGGATAAATTTGCAAGCACCCCTGCTTCTTTCTATCCTGAATTCCTAAAACTAAATTTCACAGGTGATGCAGAGAAGGTTCATGAGCTAGTGCTGGGAGAGGCTTTCTGTGACAGCCTGCTCTTGGGAGCCAGTACTAGCAATTGGAGAAGCAGGACACAGTAACTGACAACAACTCCTGCAGGAGAGTTACTGAGTCTGGCACTGATGGGCTGTGCCAGGACGGGAAATCTGGCAAATGCCACAGAGCACATGAGCTGTCATTGAGACCTTCTGCATGAGTTTCCTTCAGATGTAGGCAACCAGACCTGGACCTCTCATGGAAGGACACAATGAAGGTGTGAAGTTTTATATAGAAAATGTGGGGAGAATATGTTACAGGGTTGAAGTGTCAAGATATCTGCAGGGTGCCTTGGTGCTGTCTGTGTGTTGCCATGTCCTGTTAAGCTCTAAGAAGGTCCAGCAGTGACTGGACAATGAGTAATAATATGTGTTATCTTGGCTAACAGGGCCACAAACAAGACTCTCAGAAATTAAGAATGATTTTTCATTCAACTTTTTATTTTTCAGCAACAATATTCTTTTCACCTTAATAAGCTACAAGTGACAGCTCTTTGATCAAATATCTCTGCCTGCTGATACGTAACAGTTTCTTTGCGTTTTCTTTATGAAGGTGTCCGACACCTTCAGGTACTTGCATACCTGCCAGCATTTGAAAACTAAAAAACATCTGGGGATAGAAACAGGAAGAACTTGCAGCTTTAAGTGAAATGAGATTAAGAAAGCCCTTGTAGAACAACTGAGGAACAGGATGCTAAAGAAGAACCTGGGTACACTCCCTGATTAACTACAGGCTCTAAATATACACGTGTCTCAAGGTATAGATCTGGTCTGCAGAGGCGGATCAGACACAAGACAGAAAGTGCAGAAAGACACAAGGTGGGATAAGCAAGGAATGCTGCAGGCCAAGGAGAGCAAAAACTGTATGAAAGCCCTGAGTGAGCAGCACTGAGTAGCTGAAGAGGCCACAGAGAAAATAGCAAATGATTGCTTATTGCCAAATCGTTGCGCATATTCTGCTGGGCTCTCCTCAGGGGCACAGAGGCTGCCGTCCTCTTCCAGCCCCACTACTTCAGCCAAGGTAGCTCTCTGCAGCTGAAACACACAGCGTGGCAGAGACAGGCACACGCATGGGTAGCCACATAAGCAGTGGGAAAGGGCAAGACTAGAGAGAGTGGCCTGTGCAGAGAAGGAGGAGAGGGGGTGGGTGCACATCATCAGAGGGGACTGCTGGTCATGTTCAGATGTACTGGCAGAGCAGTGCTGGAAGAGGCTGCGATTCCCCTGTGAGGTGCATGGACCAAGCTGGTGAGTAGCCAGTGTGGGACAGGGTCAGAATTTGAAATGGAAATGCACTGTTGAAACCCTAGAAAGGAAACTTGCAAGTGGTCATGTCATGTCTTACTTATTCTAGGATCTGACCTACCGCATTCATCAACATCACTCTCCACATTACAGGACCACAGAAGGGAAGAACACTGTAATATACAGCAAGCTGTGCAGTCCAAGGAGCTTGGCAGGAGTCAGCAAAACTTTCAATGTCGTGAAAACATGCAGGTGAACACTATGAAAGAGTGCTAAGTAGGTGAGGTCAGCAACATGCAGGTACTTGCATGCTGGGGTGGACAGGTATGTATGAAGAGGAGTGAATATATGGGGAGCACATTTGCACACCCTGAGAACACAGAGAAGCATGAAGATGTGAGATGAGGTGGGTGGACAGCCTCAGAGATGAAGAGATGGAGCATTTCAGTGGGAGGAAAGATGTTATGTAGAGAGAAGCAGAGCAATGAGGGGCTTTGGGTGTGCCTCCGTGCCCGTGCAGGTTGCAAAGCTGGGAGGTGAGGGAAACTGGTGCGGCACCATAGAGGAGTGTGTGCTGTAAGTGTTGATGCACATGCCAGGGTTATCTGGCTGCTGCTGACTTCCCCTGAGCAAGAAGCGGGTACAGAAATTGCAGCACACATCTGTGATGTGCCTGCACATGTACAATGATTTGTTAGGACACTTTTATGTGGGAGATGGCAGCACCTATTAGACAAATACTATTTACTGAATTCTCTCGCCTGTGGCGCTTTCACTGAACAAGTAACCTAAACAGAGAGGATCCTTGGCTATCACCATGCATGAGTGAAGACAAGAAGACAAATCTGGTGTTGAGGAGGGACCAACACTGGAGAGAAAGCTCATTTAACAGTGCCTGAAACCACTTGTTCCTCTGGTTGATGACAAGTGCAGAACGCAGCCTGCGTCACTCAGGATGTTTTAATGCAGCATCCAAGTCTGTGATCTCACAAACCCCAAGCTGGATCTTAACATTAACCCTAACATTAAAACATTATCATGCAGAGTAATGAAGTGCCCCACACCCTGTCTCTGTACAATGGAAACTACTGCAGCCTGCAAGGCATTTATGCAGAACAATAAAGCTGGCATGGAAGACATGCCTCTGGTCTATTAAACAGTGCACCAGGCACTGTCAGCAGGTCATTTCAAAGCAGTAGCCCATTGCTTAGCTGCTAAAACCCTCACACCATGGCTGCCTCAGGCTCAGAAGGAGGAAGGAAGAGCTGAAACTAGACATTCATTACAGATAAGCTCCATGCAGACCACCTTGGGTCAATGAAGTGGATGTCAAATTGCCCTAGCACTAGCTCAGCTGTCTGCTCAGCATCAAATTCCCCTAGCCATCTGTATCAACCCAAAGTGAAGTGCAGATGCTGCATTTATACCGGGAAATAATCATTCTTAAGCAAGAACAAACAGGTTTGGTTAGATGGGCTCAGCAAACATGAGAAGCACAGGTGTCTTCAGAGCACAGGACATTAAAAGGCACTATCGTAAGACTATCTTAGCACACAGTGCGAAATTAGGTTAGACCTTTTGTTCTCTTGGGAGATTCAGTTGTTAGTTTCTGGACTCTGGGCTGGTTTGGTAGCACCTGGAGCACACAGAGACTTTATGTGGAAAATTCTACACAGGGAAATGCCTTTAGAACCTGAGATATACACACCTGCAGAGAGTAAAGTTACAGCCATTTCTTTACACAGCCACAGATCCAGACAGTACTATCACTTATATTTTAAATAATAATATTTAAATTCATGATGATTTACAAAGGAATGCAAAGAATGCACACATGGATCTGTATGGTTTCATTTAAGCCATATAATGAGATGACAGATCCCAAGCACCTACAACAGACATAGCCGGTAAAATCCAAAAGTGTGAAAGAATCATAGCCTACATGCCTGCAACTGTTATGTATATGTTTACTACTTTCATGAGAAAAAAGCACCAATGTCACATGCCTCTACCTTGTCCCCAGAGCAGAGCAACTCTGCTGCAACTGCCAAGGTGGCCTGGGCTGGACAAGGTGGCTCAAATCCTTCCCTCCCTCCCACCCCCCAGCAATCACCACTTTCTCTCATTCTCTGTTGTGTTTTTTTTGTTTTTTGTTTTGAGGTTTTCTCCCCCCCCCTTTTACTTGAACATGCCTGTTCTGGAAGATGCCCCCAAGCACTGCTTGGTTCAAGGACCAGCTCAGTATCATTCACCTAAGCTGCCCTCCCTCCAGGGGCCTCTACCTTCAGCCAAGCAAGGTATGAAGACCAGCTCTCCTGAAAAAAACCACTTTCCAGTAACTGAGGCCTTAAGCTGCTTTTGCACCATATCACTCAGCAATAAATACACCCAGATCCACAATACTGCACCCTCTCCAGTTCCTGGAGCTCTCTCCTTCCCATACACCTAATGTGCTGAAGACCTGGAAGAGGCCTAGCACGCATCCTCTGTACACACCTCCACCCGCGACTGAGAGGCCACTCCAGCAGCCATCTCAGCTGCTCTTGTTCCTTCATTGCTTTTGAGAATAGAGAAATTTTATGCTCCTTTCAGCAGAAACAGTTGTCAGGCAGACCAAGAACATACCTTCCTGGGTTTTTTTAATCCTTCCTGCATCCAGCCCAGCTTTCCCCATGAGCAGTGCGCACCAACCCTTGCTAAAAGAAATCTCAATGCTAACCTCATTTATGTTTATTCTGAGCTTCATTGGGCTGTCAGGGGGGGACCTGCTTTGCCCATCACACCCATGGTGTCCCTCAGACTGCCTCCTCCTGAGCTGTCAGGACTGATAATGTGCAGAGCTTTGCAATCCTCCCTGCAACGGTCACTGTTTGCCACTGTGCTGCCCTTGCACGTACCACAAACAGATCTTTCCAAAGGCCACAGATAAAAGGCTGAATAGGATTTAGAGACCAGGTTCCCCACTCTGTTGCATCTTTCCACCCACTTCTTGCCCTGGGCTATGCAACTCAGCCAAGTGCAATGAATGGGAAAGGTCAGAGGTAACACCTGTATTCTGGGGCCCCAGACAAGTTCCTGACACTGCGTTACACATCCTAGCAAAGCTGGTTCTCAAAAGACATGGTAGCACCATGCCTGGGGCAGCCAAACCAGCAGGACGGGCTAGGTCCAATGGAATAGTCAATAATGATCCAACATGCTTCCCCCTTGCACTGAAGTCATTTGGAGCCAAACTGATGCTTTTCCATTCATGGGCATTAAGTATATCAAAAGGATAAATAACAATTATCATTGACATCTTTTCCACAGAGCCCAAGTGGGGTACAAGCTGCTGAAGCAGCTTATTCTGAAGCCTCAGCTGCTCAGCAGCAGAAACAGAGATGCCATGCACTCCCATTCACCCAAATTTGTGCTCTAAGCACCAGACCACAGCCCCTCCTGGAGCCCACCCTGCTGGAAGATCTCCCTGTAATAGAGAATGAACACATGCTCATTTAGGGTGGGCAGCTACTGGAGGCCATGAAATCTTCAGCAGCTTTTTCTGGCAAGGTGGGAGCTAGTTTTCCTACAGCAACCAAGTGTTCCCACATCTGCCCAGAAAACCTCTCCCTAAGTGGGGAGATGTCTACAGCTCTGAAGACATCCAAGAGCAAAACTGGCCTCCCCGACTGCTTGTATGATATTCAAAGGGAGACCAAGAAGGAAACAGAGCTCTGAGATTCAGGATTTACTACTGTCCTGAGATTATCCTGGCAATGCCCTACTCTCCCCACTGCTTCAGCATCCCTCCCAAGCACCCCCCCCAGCAAGGCATCCCCACCCCTCACAATGAGACCCCCCTCAAGAAGTCAGCAAATACACCATGTGCTCTGCATGGAGAGATTTAAGACCATTTTCTTCTCCCCCTCACCAAGCTCAGCTACGTCAGGCACAGCATTTGGCAAGAGAAGAACTCCCTGCTAATTTTAGCCTCTGACACTCCACCCAGGCAGCAGCAGCTCAACCTCTATGGAAAGCTGGGCAGCACCAAGGTGAGGGCTGGGAGTTGCTGCCTTCAAACTGCCCACATGGCCACACACTGCCAGCTAAATATAAACCAGTGGTGGGCAGAGGGGAGCCACGCTGGCTCAGGCTGAAGCAAATCTTTCACCCATCACTCAGAGGCAGAGCAAGGACAAATTGCAGCTCCTGAGGGAATCTGCTTCCGCACCCGGACAGCGCTCATAGGACTTGCTTTCTGGCCAGAGGGATAATTTAGGCTGCAAACTTGTAATAGGATTCCACGTGGTTCATGTATTTTTGGACTCATCTGGAGCTGGTGCATCTCAGACTCTAGTGCACCATGCCAAGCAAGCACCACTTTGGAAACACTACTTGTATGACAGCCTCGTCCAGCTCTTTCCTGCAATGGCTTCTTCTCTACCATGCTGCCTACTACAGAATGGTTACCCTGGGGCAAGATGCCCTCGCTGCTGAGGCTGATAGCTGGAACATCAAAGTTTTACTACATCCAGATGCAAACTTGCACTGGTCCCAACAAACAACACCTTTCCCTTTGTGCAAGAGGAAAAAAAGCAAAAGGGTATGGAAAGGAAGACAGAAAGGGAGCCCTGAGAATTATGAAAGGAGCAAAGGTATCATGAACCTCAACAAATCCAGAGAGTTTCTGCATTAAATGCTACCTGACCATGGACCACAGGACAATACACAAACAAAGCATCTGTTCTCCAATTTCCACTGTACCTAGAGGAAAGAGACCTGATAGCTCTCATAAAGAGGGACATGTGAAAAATTCCTGGCTACATGAGCAAATTCTTTGTCTGGCAAAGTGTTGTTTGCAGGACACCCAGGACAAAACAGGTAATCACACTTTGCAAATCAAGTGGAACAGCTGCAGCACTGAGCACAATGCTCTACAAAGGGAAACCAGATGTCCTGGCAGACATCGACTACAGTAAAAAGCCACCATGGAACTTACTTTCAAGACACCAAGCACCAAATACACTCTTAACCATCTCAGTAGAGCTGATTATGGTCCCCAGCAGCTTCTGTAATTATCCCTGCATTTTCCTCCAGCCCTTTTTAAAACTCAGAAGTCAGAGGTTTACTGAGTCCTCCAGTTCCTTTCTGTAACTCCTCTCTTTTTGATCTCTGCACCCATGACTGTCAACTCTAGCCTCTCTGCTCCACTTAAGGCCCAAGTATTAGCTTCTAATTTAGCCTTCAGTTTCTTCATTCTTACAACTTTGTAGGGGCTGTGGGCATTTTCTGATCACTTTGCTCCAACGCTCATCTCAATACGCCCCATTTTTGGCCACTTGTTGCTTTTGTTAAATAATCCTTAACATCTGCATTCCCAAATGCTGCCTCTTCTCTCCTGCTTGTCTTCTCTTTCACTTCTATTTCATCCTCTAATTCTGCATGAGCCTCAATACTTGTTACAATATTTATTTCCCCTCCTTGATGTGCCTGTGTCAGATATGTAATTCAAACACAGAGTTAGAAGGTGAAAACAGAATTTACAAAGAACCTAAGTTTATCGGGAAAAAAAAAAATCAACTAATCACGCCATTTGGGAAGCACAAGGTTTTCGGACAAAGCACTCAAAAGAGCATACTGGAAGACCCAGAGTTAATTGGCAAAGCAATTACAATTTGTGAAGCAAGGGAAATCGGCCGCATGGCTGGAGCTGATGGAATGCAGACAGTCATCAGACAGTGCAGACAAACTGAAATAATACTAGCCAGGTTGAGGCAGGAGGACAGTAGGAGTTCAAAGAGTGAGTGCATCCTCCTCTGCCCCATCAGCACACACAAAAGACCTTTCTCACTGCAGCAAGTGGTGCAAGTCAGTGAGATGCAACTGAAAACACCCTGCAAGGAACAGTGGCACTTTTCAAGAGTGCCAGGGTGGTGGCAGCAGCAGCGGCATTAGCATCATCAGGACCTCTTCAGAGGACCAGCAGGGATGAAGACAAGTGCTCAGCAACAGGTGAAAGGAACATGAAAAGAGGCAGCATTTATTAGCTGCAGACAAGGTGCAGATGAGCAGCACCATGCCAGCAAGAGAGAAACTGCCAATGGATGGAAAGCAAATTAAATTCAGGTTGAATTCCAGTGATCTTAGCTCCACTACTGGAACAGGAGAACAACACGGATGAGTAAGTACACACAATCAGCTACAGCCACTGACTCTGGGGGGGAAAGGAAAACACCCATTACCAGTGTTAAAGTCTGTCAAACCCCTGTCTTGCAAAGCACGTCCAATTCCCTGGAGAGGCAGGAAACCAAAGCAGCAGAGACAGAATTAGAACATGTATATCCAAGGATGAATAAGCTTCCAACAAAGCACAATCCAGAGCAGTATAACTGTCCTTCAACTCACACACCTTACAAAGCTCTTCCTGCCCCGAGGAAGAGCTTGCAGAAGAGGTGGACTGGGAACAGTCCCAAGAATTGGCAATGATGCTAGAGCAGCCTAGGCGTCTGGGCAGAAAGAGGTGATCAAGCAAGCCCTGCCATGCTCCTCCTCCCTCAAACTTGATTGCTTAGGCCTCAAAGAATTCAACACCTTTATAGAGAGGAAAACAGTGGCTGATACCAAAAGCACTTCTGGTGCTTGCAGCCAGGGGCCTGGCTAGCCTGCGGAGACAAACTAAGCGTCAACTCGGCAAAACCTTTTCCCACAAACCACCCGTTCAGGCTGTGTTTGGCACTGAAATTATTTCTAAAACTCATATGAACTTAGACCCATGCAGATGTCTACTTGAGGCAGGGGGGCAGTCCTAGAGGGCCATCACCCAACGCTTGAGAGTATCTAGATCTTCTGGAGTTAAGCAAAAGGGTCTACATAACCTATGGGCAAAAAGAAAACAAAAAAATTGAAAGATGAAGCAATTTGCAACAGTAATGCTGAGGTTGCTGTCAGGGTGCTTGTCTCAAAATCAGCGGGAAGAGACACAATGATTCTTGGAACTGGGAATTACATCAGACAAATTATAAATGCTTGGAAAAAAAAGTCCTTCAAAGCTAAAGCAACCTATATACACAGGGCTTGATTTTCAGATGAGAAACTGAAAAAGAAATAATGCAGGCTTAGTATTTTGAGAATAAGCAGTAATTCGGTGATCCACAGATGACATATCTATTGGTTTTACTGTACAAGCCTGTTTTACAAACTAAATGTCAGCCTAAGAGATTGTAGACACTCGCTAGCATCAGCCACAAAGATGCAGGGTAACCAAGCACAGAAGCACATTATATCATTGCCTGCCTCAAAGAATGGTTTGGGTGGGAAGGGACTTTTAAAAGATTATCTAATTCCAATCCCCCCTACTGTGGGCAGGAACATCTTCCGCTAGATCAGGTTGCTCAAAGTCCCATCCAACACAGCTTTGAATGTTTCCAGGGTTGGAGCACCCACAACTTCTCTGAGTAACCCGTTCCAATGTCACCACCCTCATGACCAGAGGCAGTTCCCTCTGCTTGCCCTCTGCCCCTGCCCTCCCAAAGGCCCTGGGCTGGGCCTGTGTACTTCCTGGACTAGGGAGACTAGCAGGGGACAGAGGAGTCAAAATGCAGTTGTCAAAGTACCAGAGATAAAAGAGGAGGAAAGCATTTTTACTGTTCTTTTTCTTGGTTTACAGATTTATTATTTTCTTTTTTTTAAGTCATTTATTGCCAATCTTGAAAAGAACTCCCAATGAAGTGGCTTGAAGGCATCTTAACACTCAAGGGCAGCAATTCTTCCTGGCAGTCTCCTGTATCTCCACAGGAATAAGCCATCCCTCTAACTTCCTTCATCTGTCACTATTCATTGGACACTACCACAAAGGGTCTGGCTTCATCTACAACCACACATCAGGCAGCCTTCTCACCCTCAGAATGAAGAAACCCCTTGGGCACAGGGACTGCCCTCCACCTCCCCTCACACGTCCTAGGCTCCAGCCCCCTCCTCATCCCATGCCCAAGGTCCCCTGGATAAGGTGGTGGCCAGTGATCCAGGAGGATCAGGGGTCCTCAGAAATTCCCCCCCCCAGCCCAGCTCCCTGCAAGTGAGTCAGCCCTCCACACTCAACAGCTGCTGTGAGAGGGCAAAGCATCCAAACATCCCACCAGCGGGAAAGCAAGGTGCAGCAGCCTGCACAAGGTCTCCCAGCACTCCATAAAGTCATTGTTGAGTGCCAAGTGTCTCATGGCCCTATCTTTCCCATCCTTGGCCTTGGAGTGTGGAAAGGTGTCATCTCCTCCATGGAGAGCCCCTGGGGAGAGGGCAGAAGAGAGCCTGGGTTCCCTCAGGCTGCTGTGCCAGCACAGCCAAGCAGCCTGGCAGCAGGAGGTCCATGGGGTCTGGAGATGGCAGGGTTTCTTTCCACCACAGGGTGCTCTGTTCTCTAGCTTTAAGGATGAACTTTCTCACTGCCTTGTTCTGTTTTTTCCTTTTCCCTCCCTCCTAATAGGAAAGGGCAAACACATGACCTGGGAAGGACCTTACTAACAATTCATTCTTAACGCCTTGCCTTGGGTGTTATTTTGAATTTCTAAGTAGATGCAACCACTCGCTTCCATTCATATGAGAACACAGACTATGGATCATTACTGCTGTTCACAAAACCTCCTCTGAAATAGGCAGGCACTGATGTTTTCAAGACACAGAAATTGCAAAATGAGACTTATTACATTTACTAGTTAATCTAGGGAGACATTTTATTTTCAAGGTACATTTCTAGAAATTACAGTTCAGTCAGGCTTGATAGAAAACTTGGTTTTGGTGGATAGTTGGTTTATTTTGCATTTTTGATTGAAAACAAATGAAACCCCCCCAACTGGCCTGCTTAAGGCAAAACACAGACTGTGGCAGCTAATGCTGAGTGAGCTGCTGGAGCAGGTAATTGAGGCTATTAGTGCAGGGTGGTCTGGACAGGATATTCTCAACCCATTATAAATTCTGTTGTACAGATTAGATGGGGTTAACAGCACCCAGACATGACTACTGCAATTTTACAGAAAATAACATTACAAAACGTAAATAAAACTAATTTAGGAAGTGAAGTGTTTATGAGAAGGACTGGAGATAACTAGGCTTAAATGAACAGCAGCACTGAGGAAGCTGCCAGAGTTGCCAACACCAAATATATGGGCCAAGTCAAACAGCCCACGCTAATGACATGGAAATAAGTGGCCTCTTGAAGCAAGGCAGAAACAGATTTATTGAGAATGGCAGGAAAAAATACACATATCATTAACGTAGATTATCCTCACTTCAAGAGAGTTCTACTAGGCAATTCTGCAGCCTAACAGATAATGATGCAAATCAAATATTTTTTACTGTTCAATGGGATATCACAGTATCTGGCATTGAACTACTGTTCAGTGTGCACGAATTTACACAATTTCACTCAAACATGGGCTTCCAGATAAGCCTGCTAGTTCCAAATACAGTCCAGAGGGGTAGCAGCAGAGAAAGTTAAAAAGGTAAAACATGCCTATTATGGACACACACCTCCCCCCCCCGTCAAGTCTCTGATCTGCATTCAGTGTTTTTCCTTTACTGAGTAGCACTGGCTGTCAACTGCTCATATTTGGCTCAAGTGGAAAAAAACGAACAAACAACAAAACACAAGAATATTTAGACTGTC
The DNA here is from genome assembly GCA_027560015.1 of Chloroceryle amazona. NCBI lineage: Eukaryota > Metazoa > Chordata > Aves > Coraciiformes > Cerylidae > Chloroceryle > Chloroceryle amazona. The sequence goes on from JANHFX010004039.1 coordinate 134,026, forward strand.
TGAAATCAACATCAAGGTTACTGGGATGAAAACCAGGAAGAAAATCCCCATGGATGATGCAGAGGCCTGGGACTTAGTGTTTGCATCTCGGATGGAAACCAGTGACACAGAAAAGCAAGAATAGCAGGTGGCGAAATACTTTTGCCACGTAAGGATATCAGAGAGATCTACAATGTAAAGTAATAGGTGACAGCTTTTCCAGCTTCTAAAACCAAGGAGAAAAGACGACACATTGACTGCTTTTCCCATCAACGCAACAATCGCCCCCCTAAAATAAACAACCAGCAAAAAGAAACCAACCAAAAACTACAACAAACACAACCAACCAACCTCAAGTGGGAAAGTCACAGAATGCCAAAATATCTAAGCCTTAGGAAATGATAAAATCCAAATTAGTGAACTTTTGAGAGGGGTACTGACGCTTAAGGGGGACTCACAGGTCCACCCAACAATCTTTGGGTAGCCTGAAATGATCCAAGATATCAAAACCTAATTGAGTCTCATTATTCTGTGTAGCCAATTTAAATTCTTTACTATATCAACATGAATTATTGTTCTGAGGCGTCTCTGGAGGATGCTGATTAACTCTGCAGTAGCATTGCCCCAGATCCTGTTAACATCTCAAAGTGTCGGGGACTCTCCAGATCAGGAATATCAAAGCCTTTGTGCCCTGGAACAAAGGAAGACAGAAGTACAGAGGAGCTCTGGTCAATATCCCAGTGCATTTTGATTTGGCTGATTACACACACAGACTATGAATTTCTAACATCATGAAAAGCGTAAGTATCTAAGGACCAGGTTCACATCTGTTTCCACCCACAGCATTATATGGATCTTTCTTAAATCTCATACCACAGCTAAACAAGACAGCTTATTTCCTTCTCTGGAAAGCCCTTCTCGGCTATTGCTGCAAAACTGGAAAAAAAAAAAAAAAAAGCAATTGAATTCAGAAGTGACTGGAAAAGGGAACATCAATGCTCAGCAAGAACAAATTGGAGAAGGAAACCCAAGTATAACAAAATATATAACCTTATCAATTTCTCCTGTCTTCAGGAAAACCACCTGTCATTTACCAGATGTCAGTAATTCCAAACCACCAGATGAAAGACTACGTCCATCATCTCTGCCAGTGCATTTCCTTCACATCTGCCTGAACTTGCAGGAGAGAAAAGGCAGAGCCATTACTATATCATACATATCCAGAAGAAAATAGCATTTCTGTGCCAACCCCTCAGCGAGGAGGAGATGCACAGGAGGGCACCACTCCATGAGATCCGAGTCATCCAAATCCAGGCTGATTCAAGACAGGAAGGTGTGGTGCAGGAATACACGCTGTACTGGCACACCACTACACAAATCTGTCACAGGTAATGTATATGCGTAAAGGGATGGTGCAAGAGTTTATTTATAATAACAAGTAACCTCTGCAAATGATTTGGGGATCTTCTGGGGCCAGACAAACTGCAGGCCAGGTTCCAAGAAGACAAACACAACCTGTCAGTGCACAGGGACCCAGGCACTTGGTACTGCTCCACAAAAAGGTTATTTAAGAGTCAAATCTCTACCTGACTTGAAGAGGTGAGAAAAAACCCACAACAATCAAACAAACAAACAAACAACAAAAAAAAACAACCCCAGGTTCACAATAACCTGCTGTCCATGCACTAGCAGCAGTGAAAGGATACACTGGCCCAGGACAAGTGTGGCATAGCTAGCATGAGGTCCAGGCATCCCCTGACTGCTGTGTCAATGAACATCACAACCAAGGTAAGAGTACAATCCAAATTGCTCCTAGTAGCCCTGGCTTCACTGCTGAGTCTGTGATAAGGATCTGTGCTGTGAATGGGGGCCTGGGGCTGTTGACCCACTTTACATACACCAGTACAGCACAAGATTTGACAGCACTTCTGATCATCCTCCACAGAGACTGGACAGACCACCTGGAAGTGAAAAATCTGCCCCACCTGCAGTGCCCATCCCTCTCCCTGCAGCTACAGCAGCCCATAATGTGCTCTGGGGAATGGTGTTGCTTGGCAGAGGTCCCTGTGGATGAAAGTTTCACTAGCATCTTCAAAAACACAGAAATACTATGCAAACTTCACGGTATAGGTGTTCCCCTGCTGTCAGCACTTTTCTTGTCAGTATTTTGGGGTGATATACCTTGTTTAACTTTTCCTCTGGGTTAACAGCTTCCAGAGAGAGGAAAAAATAGATACACTTCAACCACCGCTGGAGAACCGCATGGCCCAATCTCTCCCCATGGGCACTCAGTAAACTGGTGAAATTAGCTGTTCAAAAGAGCGATACTGTGCGTGTACAGACAAGTACCCTCGAGTGCGAGCAACTGCAGAAGCCAGCTTGCATGCTTGAGAACGAACCTGCATATGTAGGTGTGCTCACCCTTATGCACAGGTACTTCTGAGGGTGCCAGGGCAGGGAGGCTAGAGAAGGAAGGCAATGCCTCACATTTAAAGAGCAACTTCATCTTTCTGCCAGCTACATTTCTCATACAAACACATGCACCCGCCCATTCACACCAACACTCTGGTCCCTTTTTAAGCAACTTATGCTGCTTTCTAGTAGCCTGTATGCGTGAAGATCAGAGAGCTCACCATGGTGTCGGGGTAAGAAAGCAATTTACTGGGGAAGGAAAGGGACACTAAAGTTGTACATTCTGGGGAGGTGAAAGTCTTACCATAAGGGCTTTTTTTTTTTTCATTTGCACTTCTACATGGTTTCTTCTTAAGTGGGAAATAGGAGGGGTTCAGAACTGCAACTGCAAGCTACTGAGTTAGAAAAGCAGCAGTCTGAGACACCAGAAGCGAGAATGAAACCACTTGTCACAGTCCAAGAGAGGAAGGTAAAACTCCCAGTGTTTTTTACATGAACCAATAAGATGTGGATAAACAGGGGTAGGGTGACACAGCCAGGAGAAGGCTAATCTAATCCTGCACACCCTGCTTGCACCTGGCTCACTGTGACACTCACACCTGCAATAAAGAAAAGCAGTACAAGTGATTTATAGTTTCCTGAGATACCCTGGTCTTTTGCAGCAGAAAAAAAAGAAGTCTGCACATCTACGGCTGTGAATGACTCACCCCCCAGTTTCTTCAGGATCAGGATTTGGTTTTAATAAATTGACACAAGGTTTCAAAGCAAAGGGGGTTGTTGCACATCCTCCTTGTCTGCAAACACAGCTTACTGATGCCAGCCTTGCTCCCTCAGAGTCATACCCTTCCGCATGGATGAGCAAGATGAGGCACTGCTGGGCATGGAATGGAAAAACCGAAGCAGCAGGAGGAGGTCCCTGACCCACCAGCCTTTCTATCCAAGCAGAGCATTGCAGCAGCTCTGGGAAGAGGCCATCTCTTGGAGTGGGGATCTTCCCAGAGGAAGCCTCCCCTTGGGCCTTCCAGCCATGCTGCCAAGCCAACAGCATTACAGCAGTAAAGGCAGGGTATAGGACTCACTTTCCAGACCTGGCTGCTCTGTGCTTTACTGGTATTTTCTCCCTCCCCAACACTTCATTCACCCTTGAAATAATGAAGTTTCCTGTCTCCAGTATTCACTTGTGGGAGTGTGCTGTGTATCAGCTAGTAAAGCCGAGGAAAACATTTCTACTGGAGGACCCACTCCACAAAGGTTAGTGCCTGTCAGCAGCAGAAGTAAACAGACTGTCTCCAGCTCCTTGGGTTTCTTGGCAGGGCAGCAGTATCCTGCCTGTTACAACTTGTTTTGGATGACAACAGGCCACATTTCATGTGAGGAGAGTTGTACCCGTCTCCAACTGACATCAGCCTGCTTGTTTTTCTTCACTCAACTGTAAACATGTTTAAGATTCCTATAAATACCTATTGGACAGCAGACCAGCCAAATATGCTCAATTAAAAAAAAAAGGGGGGGGGGGGGACAAGCCCCACAAAAACAGGAGGAGAGAAACCCTCCTGCCCATGAGAGACTACAGTTCTGCCAACAAGGATCTCTGGGAAGAATATGTAGGAATATCCTGATACAATCATATCACAAGAAAAGAAAAAAAAAAATTAGTTTTTTTTTACCAGACTTACTGCTCCTTCAAAGGAAGACTATCACTCATGAGAGCCTATACTATCATTCGTTCCTGCCCAGCCCATTACAAACCTCCCCGTCAGCTAGAAGAGAATCCAAATTAACTCACAGGCACATGTGAACCCCAACCCATGGGGTATACCAAGCACAAATTCTGCACCTCAGGCTGGCCCCTCAACCTTTGACTTTAATGTTACAGCAAATGAACCTCACAGCCAGAGTGTCTCCCAGCATACGGTGATACAGTGCCACGGAAGCCAATGGGCACCAATGATTACAGCATATTCCCCTATTCTTTCTCATCCAAACTTGCTTATACACTTAACTTTGTTGCATAGTAGAACTTCATATATACCAGGGGAGGACAGTCAGGGCCTCAATTTTTAAGCATCACTTACTCAAAACCCCAGACCTAGGCCATCTGACATTTGCATCCTCCACCACACTCTATTTGGTGTGGGAAAAGAAGATGAGTGTAGGGCTGAGAGGGATTCACCATGCCTGGAGACTTGCTCTAAGGCACTGACCCAGGAGCAAGGGAGGCACGGGGGCATCAACAGTTGCTTGTGCTCCATCCCATGCATGACTGAGAGGAAAGGGAATATTTTCTGTGATTCCTAATAGCCTTACAAGAGGAAGCCTCACTCTCTAGAAAGAGAAAACATACTTGGCTTTCCATACACAGGGTGTTCTTCAAGCCTTTTAGGGAGGCAAGAAGAAACTCTGTTACAGACATCTGAGAGTGAAACAGCAATCTCCTGTAAATCTCGTCCCAAGCCCAGCAGCTCTTCAGCTTTCTGGCCTCAGTAGGGAGACCCTCTTCACCTTTTGCCAAGAAAAAGAACCCAACTAATAAACAGCCTTTGTATCTTATCACTAATAATTGGGGAGGATGTTGCATTAGGTAAGTCGAGGTGATACCAGCCTTGGTTGGTCCCGGGTGTGACAGCAGGGTTCACACTTGGGACATGCAATGGAAAGCAATGCAGAAACGAGAGCCGAGAAGTATTAATTGCTCTGCAAGTCACTCCTGGCTACACTAGCTCCCTGGGATCTCTGGAAGGAGTCACCACGTGGACTCACAAACACAGTCATGCCAGTCCCCAGAGAGAGATGAGCATTACTTAGTTTTAACACCCAAAAGAAAACAGATACTATTTGTCTTTCACTCTGACTTCTGATTTCTCTTGAAACAAACAGGCTTTTAGAGGTACTGAGGCAAGAGGAAGGGGGTGGGAAGGGTCACAGATTAACCTCCCCCTTGTTAGCAGGTTCCAGGGATCCTGGCCATGAGGGCAGGAAAACATGACACCAAGTGCCCAGCACATCTGCAGAGCCTCATCTGTCCAGGCACAGCTACTCTCCCCCCGTGATGCTGCAGAGCCATCAGGAGCTGTCTGCCAGAGGGTTTCACTCTCCCACCCCTTCCATCAGTGTTTAAATGTCTTCCACATGCAATAAGCAGCAATGTCTCTGGGGAATTTGGGAAAAATCTGGGCCGTTATATAATTGAACTTAATATAATGAAATTAATTTCCTCATCTTCTGTTTTAGTTGGTAGTGACCGTAACCATGTCACTGTTTCCACTTTCACTCTTCAAAGAGAAGGACTTGTTATAACAGTGATATAAAAATAGCCCTGTCTAACAGCAAAGAAGAATCCAATTCATAAGAAAAGTTGTTTGCTCCTGTGCATCTCTCATGTCCTCATGCCTTCTGCCTGTTTCTCACATCCACTCCCTCTCCCTTTGCATTGCTGGCATAGAAAGGACCATCAGCTGTATGGCTCCAAACACCTGTCTCAGCCCCTCTCCTTATAGCTATTAGTTTAAAGGCCTCCAAGTGGTTTGTTTTCTTGGCTGCTGCACCACACAAGTCCTTTACATACCTCTACAGTCTTCTCTAAGGATCTCTGGAAGGTATTGGCAAAGCAGCGCACCACAAGAGGCTTGGCTAGGTTGTGTGAAAGATGTAACACAAAGTAGACTTGTAGTGCAACCCATTTACTCATGTCCCAATTAATTCCACCGGGCATAAAAAGCAGATTATAACTAGAAGATTTATTCTGGCCAAAGAAATCACATCCTTTATGCTGTTGGAACAATAAATATGTGGTTTTAGCCTTAATGTCACATATAACAGAGAACGAATGGAGCAGAAGTCTTGTGGGTGTAGACATACATGGACCTCCTTGCCCAGCCACAGTCTAAAAGCTTTAAGACTGAAAACAAGTCTAACTCATGGGAGTAAGAACTGGGGGTTTCATAAAGAGTAATGAAGGGACAAAGATGCTGAAAAGTATTAACTGCTAAATGCTCACATATATTTGAAAAACTACACTCAGATTGGCATCAAGCACTGACAGTATTTTAAAAAGAGCAGGACCACCACCACAGGCTTTCACAACACCGTAGACCATTCAAAAGTTTAACTGTAAAAGAGAAGCATAAAAACCTCACACAACACTTACAAAAATAACTGCTCTCCTTTGCTTTGAAAAACAAGAAGCTCACTGCACTTCCTAACAGCCCTGCCGCAGTCCTAAAAGTTTACACCAAATGAACTAGCTACTGGGTGAGCAGAGGCATCTCCAGGGTACGCATTGCTTCTTCCTTTGCATACACTTCTCTCATCAAAGCAATATTCAAAGCATCTTCGCTGCCTTCCAAGTTAGCATTAGAGAACGGAGAACAAGAGATACCTCAAAGCCGTAACTCCGGGCTCTACAGTTCCAGCAAGGTCACATTTTGACAGAGCTTCTGACAGAGGAGGGCGAGAGCCGAGGGGCAAAAGGCAGAAAAGCGAAGACCCTCAACGCCCATCTCTATCCTGAAGCACGAAACCAGCCTCCGGCCCCGAGGGCTCCCCGGGAAGCGGCTCCCCCCCCGCCATGGGGCTCTCTCCGGGCCACTACCCCGCCAGCCGGGCCGCTGCCCTGGCCGCCGCCTTCGCCTGCTACCGCCGGGGGAGCCCCGGGCGCGGGCTGGCGCTGCGGGCGGTGCTGCGGGCGGGCTGCGAGGTGAGGGCCGGGAAGGGGCCGGGGGGGTTGGCGAACGGAGCCGCTGTCCGGGTACCGGCTGCCGGAACGTACCCGCCCAGGGGCGAACTGCCGGCGGCGGTCAGGGCGCTGTCGGGTGCCTGCGCTGGGTAATCTCACGGGGCTCGCTAGGGCTGGAGGGGACCTTTCAGAGCGTGGAGGCCAAGCGCGAACCCAGCGCTGCCCGGGCACCACTGACCCCTGGCCCTCAGCTCCACGGGGGGCTTGGAAATCCCTCCAGGGGTCACAGGGACTCCCCCACTGCCCTGGGCAGCCTGGGACAGCCCTGGACAACCCTCCAGGGTTTGAACAAATTGTTCCT
>JANHFX010004040.1:0-12552 GCA_027560015.1 Chloroceryle amazona
TTAAAGGCTGCAAAGTGATCTTTAAAAGTTGCAAGGACTTAGCCTGCCATCTCACCATGGGCCAAAGGTGAATGGTTACTCCACTGTGACTCCCCTTACCCTTCCTCACTGCCCTCACTGTCCACATGGTTGTCTCTACCATGTCCCACTCCTCTCCCACCCAAAAGAGCTCCTAAAACCAAAAGGAAGGTGCCCAAAAGTTTTTCCTCTCCTAAATACATTATTACAGAGGCACTGATGGGCTTTGCCTTGGCGGGAGGTCAGTCTGACTTGGACCTATTTGAAGCTTCTTAAAGGAGCCATTCCCCCTTCCCCACTACCAAAATCCCATGACACACAAAGCCAGCACACTAGCTTAGATTTGGGGAACACAATCAAGCTCCCCTGAATGAACACTACAGTGTCACAAGATATCCTCAATTTATATGAAATACACAATTCCAATGGGAATGAAATGTAGCAATCAAGATGTCATTCAGCAAGGATTATAATATATGTGAATTTGATTTTTGCTTTTAAAGTCAAAAGCCTTTTTTTTTTTTTTTTACTGTGAAGATATATCTATATGGATCTTACTGGAGGAAAAAGAAGCAGGAATGTAAGCAGAAAATCTACTTCATCCTATTTTACTTGTCTACAGATACAGAATTTAATTTTACAAAAAACAATTTACATGCTTAAATTCAAACATACAGGCATATGAAAAGGTGTCCTTTTCTCTCTTTTAAAACCTAACACCAAGTTTTGTCTTCCAGAGTGACCATGTAGTCAATCAAGGACATGTTGATGACATGACACTGCATGTGACTGAGTATATTAATAAGACCTGGGGAAGGTTTACTCCCAACGGCATTTTTCAGGTGTCCTCTCTGTAATCATGAATTTCCCTCTAATATGAAGGAACTTTAGCAATGTCTCTTTCAGGCTGAAATACTAATTTGAAAGTAGACTTTGGTTATTTTTAAGTATTTTCCTTTAGTATTTGAGCCCTCAGATTCATATTGCTACTTTTTTGTTTTAGGAAACAAGGCAATAAAATACATTACGCAATAAATATACATTTACACAGTTTTAATGATATGTAAAAAAGAGTGCAATGAAGCAATTGAATTGACAGCAAAGCTAAGACTGACTTTGTGTTTACAAAGATCAATTCTTAAAGTTAATATAATCAATAAAACAAATTTATTCAGAGGCTGTTCTCAGGACAAATTCCCCCAAGGCAAAACTGACAGTAGGTCAGAGTTATCCAGCCTAGAAATGAGAAGGCTCTAGGGGTGGGGCTTTATTGCAGAGTTTTAGTACTTAAGGGGGGCCCAGAATAAAGATAGGGACAGACTTTTATCAGGGTCTGCTGCAACAGGGCAAGGGGCAATTGTTTTAAACTAAAGGAGGGTAGATTCAGATTAGGTAAGAGGAAGATATTTTTTACAATGAGGGTGGTAAAACACCAGAACAGTTTGCCAGAGAGGTGGTAGATACTCCGTTCCCAGAAACATTCAATGTCAGGTTGGATGGGGTTCTGAGAAACCTGATCTAGTTAAAGATGTTCCTGCTTACAGCAAGGCGCTTGTGATAGATGGCTTTTAAAGGTCCCTCCCAAACCAAAACATTCTGTGGTTTTGTGATTCCTTAAAATATGAAGCTTCCACTAGATTTAAAGTCACTGAGGTGAACTGATACAAATGATCAAGAATTTAGATGAAACACTGCATATTCATGGACTTCTGTTCCTGCCCTGATCATAGTCTCTTGCCCAAGTAACTCACCTAAGCAGGATGACTCATATTAAGCAAATAAGAAATGTCAGAACTCAAAAGTTGTATGATATCATTTCTCAGGTTCAAATAAGTTAGAGTAACCTTACTACTGACACAGATTGTTCACCTCCTCCTTTGTCTGCTCATAGAGCAGAGGACACATGGGTTCAGGTATCAAAGCAATCAAACCAAGAAAATACAATTCTATCCATTTTCTGCTCTAACAACGGGTTCTTGAACACCTGCTGGCCTCAAGAACAATGTCTACATCAGCAAAACCGTTGGTATGAATCAAAGCAGTCTGCACAGCCCATCTCATTCTAGCAGATCAGGCAGGATGAGGCACTACTACTCCTTTTACTACTTCTACCAATACTACTGTCAGAAGGGCAGTCAAATTGAAATGGAACCCCTCAGTTAAACATGGGAAAATGCCTCTAATATTTATAGGGAGTGAATGATATCTGTAATAAAACAGGCAGAAAATGAAATGTTTAATAAATTAAATGTTATCATATGATTTTAAAATATAGCAGAGTTGACAATTGATACCTACAGTCATAGCTAAGGCATGTAAGTAAGACACACCAGGAAATGAGATGTAAAACAGGGCAGACAGTGCAGAAAACCAGGTCTTCTTGTTCAAAAGTTTACTTGAAGTTCCTTCCAAGAAAATATTTCATTCATTATTTCACTGCCTAAGTTTCCTTCCCACACAGTTAAGACCCAAAGATTTGACATTCCCTGTACATATGCAGGGCTTTTTTTCTAAATTCTTAACTACTCTCTATTCTCGCCTTCTAATTTAGACTACAAGAGTAAAAATAACTTTGTGCATTTCTACCATTATACATTACCTTTGGGGTTGATAAACATTTTCTCAGTTGTTAGAGGTAAGAAAAACAATAGCTAAGACATTGACTCAAAAGCTTAACTGGCACATCAAGAAATGCAAACCAAACTCATGTAGGTTTGATAAAAAAAACAAGTAAAATAACTAACATTGACAGATAATTTGCAAATAATATGGGCACAGAAAAAACACCCAAGAACACAAACTAAATTCAACTTGCAAACATTATCTGAACAGGCAAGAAAATTATACTATGCTTTTTCATAACAACTGTTCTCAGAAACCTGGTTTTCAGGTTATGAACCCACAATAATTTCCAAAGCAAGCCTCTCCTACATGCTTTTGCTTGCCTGCCTTCTCTAAGAGTAATTCTCTCTTTGATTTTTTTTTTTAATCCTAAAATAGAATCTAAAAGCAAAGCTCTCTAGCTTAGATCAAACTCTCTTATTTTTTACCAGTACATCCTGTTCTTCCCCACTAAGAGAAAATCAAAGTCTGATCTACATAGGTAAAGAGGGAAAAGGAGATATCATAACAATACAGTTCTTTAGACTTGGAGACTACCTGGAACTCAAAACTATGCATTGTGTGTTAGTACCCATGTATGTATAGGTCGTAGAGACCACTAACCTTGATTGTTCCTGGGGAAGGTTTTTACAGCATTCTGCTCTCATCTGCCCTTAGAGCAACTTTCTTTCAGTGGACTGTTTCTTTTATATCACCTCAAGGCTTTTTCAGGAAGTAACAGGACACCAATTTATCAATTATAGTTTTCCCATAAAATTAATCACTTGGTGAAATGAAGCAAAGGCACTCACACTATCCATGTGGATATCAACAGGGATGCCAGGAACTTGATGATGGAAAACACTACTCCAGCATGGTACTGCAAGACCTTGTTCTAAATAATTGATTGTTCAAAAGAAAAACCCCAGCCATTATAAATGAAATATTTTAGTTTGACATCTCACTCGTCATCAACTGCACAACTGTATGGTCTTCATTTTGGTTCCCTTTTTTTACATGTCTACTCTTTGGCACCATCTTAACTTACAGCCACATTTTCCAATTTAGTACAAACACTTGAGGTCTGCATTCCTACTACACGCTGCTCAGGAGCAGTTGCCTACACAGAAATGCACCACTGTGTGTCATCAGGACCTTTTAGAGCAATCGAGGAGGCAAATGTACAGCAGATGAACAGATATTCCTTCTGTGATGCTTCACAGTAGCTTCAAAGTCTCCTTTAGCTTCCAGGGACACCTGAGCTACTGAAGAGCTGTAGTAAATTAAAAATCATCTGTGATTGTGTTTGGTGCAAAGTGAGTTCAGAAGCACAGGATGGGCAAGAAAGAAAGTTACTGAAAGTCTCCATAAACTGGAAACTTGTAAGCTGTGATTAGCCACATTTATGCATGATCCCATCAGCCAAACACGACTGTATAATAAATGTTTGTAATTTTCAAGTGGGTTGAGAGACATGACCAAAGGCAAGGCTGGAATCCAAAGGGGTGCATGATGGCAGTGAGATGGTCATTACAACCACACAAAGCCAGCCCAGGACTTAAATGGAGCTTGTTTTAAATATCCCTTGCAGACACAACACTATGGGTATACTCCATAATGCATAGATAAGGACATCTATGTGCTTATCTATCTGCAGGGGTGCCCCTGGCAGTAGTAGAGCTCTGAGTGGGATGGCTGTGCAATTGCAATTCCACCAACACCGAGGCCACCCACCCCATCCTTTCAGGGTGGCAAGAAGTGCCACTGGAGACCTTTGGCATTGTATTTTCCTGAAGTACTATAAAAGCTTATTCCCAGATCAACAAAACTTGAAGGAGATGCCTAAAACTCTAAATGCCTAATTCAAACCTATTTGCATATATTCCAGTATCATTTACAAAACCAACCAAGCAAAACACAAAACCAAACAAATAAAACCTACCAAAAACACTAACCAATATCAGGATCCAATTCTTAAAAAGTGTTTCCATTCAATACATCTTCTGATGGATTATTCTGTAGTGCCACAAGAGGACACTCTTAAACCATGTTTTTAAATGAGGACAATAAAAGTCATTCTGTGTTTAGTGGTAGACAAAACTTCTGCTCCTCAGCAACACAGAGGATAAGGACAGTTTTCCATATTCACCAAATCTTGCTTAAGCTCAGAAATCAGATACTAAATACATCAATTTTGTTATTATATGTGCTTTAAAAATTTTAGCTCAACTGACAGCAGTAGCCCTTACAAATTGCATAAACTTGAATTCCTACAACTTTTTCTACTACCGTGTTCACCTTTTCTCTGACGGCATGTAACATATTTTACACTTTATTGCAATATGTTAGAAACTTGTTATTTCCGTATGTGTAAAGGTATGGTACTAGTACTCATGTACCTTGTCCTTAATCACTCAAAGCAACTAGACATGTTTACTCTTTTTATAAATTAATTAAGAATTAGGTTTATAGAAATGTAATTGCCTTATTATTTTAGAGACCTTGGGTACAAGTTTTCTAGATAAAGCCAAGCAAGTAATTAGGAAATGTGAATTATACATTAAAACCAGTTGAATTGATGTAACCCAATCATCAAGGAACATAAAATAGCTTGCTTCTTTATAGTAAACTCTGCTGGAACAAGTGTTTACAACAAACATCTAGAACCTTCCTCCATTTGGCTTATTATATGACTTGAAGTGAGTTCTGTGGTCTGAACAAGAACAAAAAAGAAAATAGATAAATGACAAATTAGCTTCTTTATACACAGAGCTTACCAATAAGCTGATTAGGAACAACAGAATTTAAGACAATTGATGATGCTGGTTATATTTGGGATAAGTATGTTTCGTGCATAGCTTCATTTTACAGTTGTCATGGAGTTGAATGGTACTGTTAACGAAGCTGAACAGTACTTTAATGCCTTTTCTATAATGGTTAGTTGTTCTAGGGAAAAGAAAGGAACCTCAAATTGTTATTCAAAGCCTTAAAATTACTTCTAACTTTGCCTTTCATTGTAGCGGCAATTAAGTGGATGTAGGAGATTACCATTACCTTTATTTTAACCCATGTGGTCAGCTCTGGGATATTCTGCTAAATCTAATTAATGTCCAGTAATGATTACATAATTTCAAATTTGCTGTATTCTTTTTTTCTAAGTTGTTATTTAGTGATTAATAGCTCCAGCCTCTGAGGTATATCTTGTGATATGAGAGTTCTGCTGACTGCTTTTTGCTAAATGCTCTTCTCAGTGCCTTAAGTATCCAGAAGTCAATATGTAACATACAACCATAAATTCAGAGATGTTATTCACAGGTAGGAAGGTAGATTTACCCACAGACCCAAAATCTTTGAAACAGATGCTCTTGTATTTTATAAAAGTCCTTAGTGTGCTGGATCACAGTATAATTTTCTGTAATTGTGTTTTTTTAGCAAATACGTAGGAACAGTGAGTGCTTCAATGGAAGCTGTAAACAATAACTGTTCAGCACACAATATATAGAATGGAAAAAAAAAAAAAAAGAGGACTCTCATTTCAATGTTACTAGATGTGCTTTTTTTAAGTAATCAGAAGAATGAAAAGGAAATAGACTTTTTAATGCATTACCCAAGATACCCTGCCATATTATTGGCAAACACTGCTGTAGATCTACTTTCCCATAAGCCAGGATGTTCAAACTGCAGTTCACAAGCAGCTTAAAGGTGGTCCCTGGTCCATGCAGCTGATTGGGGGAGCTCTGGGATGCGGTTGTAGTAAGGGACTCTGTGCCTGGCAAGCCCAGCCCTTGGCCTGGCCCCAGCATAGCTTTGCAGTCTCCCTGGTGCATCAGCAGACAGAGTCTGCATGTGGATTTTAGGGAGTAAAGCCATTGCTGTGCAGGCAGATGAGGCTCCACCTGGTCTCAGCGCTTTTTTTGGTGCTTGGTGTCCAGGGATTTGCAGAGATCAACAAAGGGGAAAGAGAAGCAGAAGGGAGCTGGAGGTGGACTGTGAGCTGGGGACAAAAAAGGTGGACAGAGCTGTAGGCTACACTGAAGTTCCATGCAATGTTTTGAAAGTTCAGGTTGTGTATTAAATTTGTACATGAAAAAGAGGCTTAGGAAACTACATTTTTGACAGGAGGAGCTTGGTGCTTTGTGGAGTGTAGTTGCCTAAACTGGAACAGCAAAGACTCCCTTCCCATATGCTATCTATGCTATTGTAGTGACAAAGCTCACACATTAAAGGAAGAGATCAGCTCTTTCTCTGTGCACCCATATCACATCACACTCTTTAGAGACATGTTGGTTTAGCTCTTTTCTGAGGTTCTTAAATAACTTTTGGGGAGAGCAATGTGTGAGGTAATGGAAGGGGGGGAAAAGAGAACTTCCCATCCAAGACAGAGAAAATTGTGGGGATAGAAAAATGGTCTCAAATGTAATAGAGTTAGTATTATTTTTGGTGGGCTATCCAAAGAAAATACAACTCAACTAATCTGGCTTAACAGAAGGTTTATTCCAGAAAAAAAACCCAGTAGGTTGAAATAACAAGAACAGATAGGCAGCTATGAAGTAAAGATGACTCAATCTATTTTTCACCAGCAGCCAGCATTTAGTTTGTTCTTAGGCCAGTTTAGCACAGCGCAAACATCTCCTTACATCAGCTTTGTTGTTAGGGTTCCCTGTGGATGCAACAGGATCTCAGACTGAAATGGCACATGCCATCATCTAGGCAAAACCAGTAAAGGAATGGTAATGGTCATGAGGAGATCATGAGATGCTATGCTATTGTTTGACATTTCCAGTGGTTATATACCTTCTGAACTGTTGACATACATCCCAAGAACCAAGATAAAAGCAAACTTTGCGATCAGATTTTGTTTGGTTGGTTTTTTGGGAAGGGTGGGGGATTTGGTTTGCAGTATTAGCATATTGATACAGAGAAGAAAACTCTTTAAGACTCATATTGGATTTTCAGAAAGCAGTCATTCTTTATTGTGGCACCAGGTGATGCTCAGGGAGTCGTTTCCTCCGCTGTGTGCATCAGGTTACAAAGTATTTGCTTATATTAGGTGATAGCTTATGCATATACAGTGTTTTCCAGGAAAATATCTACAATGTCATTATAATTCTGGGACCTCGTGCTTATATTAATGAATCCACTGCACATGTGTGGGGTGCCTCCTGCTGGACTTTGTGGATCTCAGCTCTCTTCATCTTCCTCATCTTGTCCTCTTGGTGACCTGCTGTTCTTCACATGTGTGGTTGGTCTATTTCATCCTTGGTGTGTCAAGAGCTGGTCAGGGTCATAGTTTCTTATATCATTTCATCCAAATTAGTTTACATTAAAGCAAAGCAGAGTATAAATTCCTTGGTAGTTATTCTACCTACTGTTCTGTGTTCCACCTAAAGTAAGCAAGTTCATGGGGAGTGTAACATATATCAATCTCCCTTTCATTGACAGGAAATTTTTTATTTATTGAGGGTAAAAATTATTTTATTCTTATTACACCACTGTCTGCGTCAAGAGCAACACTGAATCATTGCAAAAATTAAAATACATATTCATATAATCAGAATTATGTTCACAAATAATAATTTTAACCAAGATAAATCAGGAAGACAAGATGTTAATATCCTCCATAATTCTTCAAATCCTAATGAAGCATCTCCATTGATTGTTTCATGTAAGATCTCTTTGCTTCCTGATTTCATCTAAATCTGTTTAAATCTTATGGTCTTGATTTACATACATACAACAGCCGTTATTTATAACCACACACACCCCACCTTGTGGGGCTAATAATATATCTAATGCCAACCAGTTTTTTTAAATCTTGAGGCAGACTTTTATCTACTTTCTGTAGGGCCTGTAGTGCATCAATAGTTTTTGATTCTATAATTTATAGAATAGCTGAGATGTTTACTAATTGTTTTTTTTCTAATTCATTTACCCTGAGCCATGGGAGAAACCATCTAGCAAAACTATGGAATGAAGCGGGGCGATATGCTATAACATTATGGGCTCTTTTGTATCATATGTGAAAATTTCTTATCCATTTTCTTTGTTCTATCAATTTATTAAAAATAGTTACATCAGGAATTAGGACTCCTAGTGTACACATTCCTATCTAGCCTGGAGGCAAAGCCTTACATGCCTTATTTCCACGTAACCAGTACCACCCTCTACCATTTGGAACATTCCAATATCATCTCTGGTCTCTTTGAATATGTAACTGCATTGTCTAGTCACAGTTTGGATAGTGACCTATGAAAATATTGCCTGAGTTAAGAATTTTGTTAGTAGTCATGCACTTTATTTTGGGAGCACAAGAGTTAATTACCTCTTGGATTCAAAGGTCAGTGTCCCTTTGGCTGGTATATTTAGGTTTTATCCATAAGTTGTTCCAATTTGCGTTAAATGGTAGAGGCCTATCAAAAGCCACCTTCTAGGACTATGCTCAGGTAAGTGTGTACACATCAGGCAAATAGTCTTAAATACCTGTGCTAAATTTTGACATAACATTAAATGAGAATTTTTACTCCAGTTAGGTTGCCCAACTTGTCTCATGGCTATTATTACCATCAACGAGGTAAGTAATTTGGTCATCATGATAGTGTCAATTTTAATCTAAGAGGGGAATGTTATTCTATTGACCATGGGCTGGGGCTTTCTTTAGTCTACAGTAACGAATCCAAGGTCCTTCTCCTCAAACCTTTGTAGCAGTGTATGTTACTAGTAATACTTGAAACGGAACCTTTCACTTTTCCATCAGGGATTCTAAGTTCCACCATTTTATGTAAATCCAGTCTCCAGGTTGGAAAGGATATGCTGGCATGTCTAGATTGAGTGGGTCTGTTCATGACCTTGTGTCACCGGAGTTCCTTTAAAATTTTTCCTAAAGAGATCAGGTAGTTTTTTAAACTTGTTTCCCCTATTATATGGGTTGTACCTGGAATATGTGGCATCTGATAAGGCCATCCATATAACACCTCATATGGACTTACTCCTTTCTTTCCATGGGGCTGGATCCTTATTCTTAATAAAGTTAGGGGTAATTCTTGAGTCCATGACACAGATTTTCTTGACAAATTTTACTCATTTGTTGCTTAATAGCGTAGTTCATGCTTTCTACCTTTCTACTTACCTGTGGTCTATAACAGTGTGATAATCCCAGTTTATAGACAAAATTGTACCTAACTGTTTAATTGTATTAGCAATGAAATGGGGTCTGTTTTCTATATTCCTAAAGGTACACCAAATCTGGGAATCCTTTCTTTTAATAATATCTGAACTACTTCCCTTGCTCTATTGGTATGACAGGGGAAAGCTTCTGGCCATTTGCTAAAAGTATCTATTAAGGCTAAAAGATATTTATATCCCTCTTTCCTTGGTAATTTAGTAAAATCTATTTGCTAGTTGTGTCTGGGAGAATTTCCTTGTTTAGTAACTCCACGGATTGGCCTGTTAATAGTATTTGAATTATTCTTAAGACAAATTTCACATCTCTCAATGATTGATTGAATTATTTCCATCATTGTTACTCTTTGAAGATGTTTTCTTAAAATTTTCTGTTCTCAGTGTGTTTTATTATGCTCTCTCTTAATGATTTATTTCATTAATATAGGAGGTATTATTATTTGTCCAGTGGGCATAATAGCCCATCCTTTATCTTGCTTCTCAGACTATACTTTTATTATCATTTCATTATCTTTCTCACTATATTGTGGTGGTTCACCTGGTAAAGCTATTTCTTTTTCTGATATTAATTCTAGGATAACTTTTTCTGATGCCTCTTTTGCAGCTTTGCCTGCCAATCAGTTGCTTAATTGTGGAATGTTTTTTCCTATCTGATGTGCTCTGCAATGCATAATAGCAAGTTCTGTTGGCTTTTGGATGCTTTTCAATAGTTCTTGAGCCTGAGCAGCACATTTAATTATGGTGCCTTGGCTAACAGATAGCTTACAGATAGCTCCATGGACATGGACTACCCCAAAGGCATACTTGGGAGTCTGTCCAGATGTTGACTTGTTTTCCTTCACTTAAGTCCAGTGCTCTCAGGAGGTCTTGATAGCCCTCCTCATCTTTCTGTGCACATACTGTCAAAGGCAAAGTTGTGATTCTACTACCTTGCTAATGGTAGTTATACTGTACCTGAAGATGAGCTTTCCAGTTCAAACAAAGCTGCTCCCATCAGTATATAATTCTCAGTGTGGATTTTTGAGTGGAGTATCCTTCAAATCAGGCTGGCTGGACTAGACTTCTTTGATAGTCTACAAACAATCATGTTCTGGGGTTCCTTCTACCCGATCCACTGAGAGAAATGTAGCAGGGTTAATGATTGAGGTGGTTTTGCTCTAACAATAGCACCTGGTATTATAGCATGCAACTGGGAGCCAGCCAATGACCTCATTTTTGTTCTAGCACAGTGATTACCATATGTGGAATATATACCATTATTGTTTGGCCCATTGTAAATTTATGAGCTTCTTGAATTAATAATACAGTTGTGGTTACTGCTTTAAGACAGTACCACAGGCCACCCTTGGCTTACATTGTACGCTACCACTTGCTTTTGTGGTCCCAGAAATTGGGTCAAAACACCCTTCCTTTTCATGAGTGAAAAGTTCAAAGAATTTTGTGAGATCTAGGATTCCAAGAGCTGGTGCTTCCATTAGTGCCTGTTTTAGTTGTTTAAATGCATTCTCACTGTCAGTGGTCCAATTAAGATATCCATTATGATAATTCTTTAACATTTCATACAAAGCTTTTACCAACAGCCCATAGTTAGCAATCCACAGCTGACAATATCCGACCATTCCTAAGAATACTTTCAGTTATCTTAAAGTACAGGGCTCTGGAAGACAGCAAATTGCTTCTTTACATTTGGGCCCTAGCTGCCTTTGTCCTTTTAGAATATCAAAGCCTAAATAAGTCACCACTTCTTGTCCAAGTCCCAAAAAATTTAACAAGCTTGTCGTCAAAGAGAAGCATTGTTCTTTCATTTCTGCAGCAATTAAAATATCATCTACAAATTGCAGCACAGTTCCTTGATTGTTTTTTTTCCTCCAAAGTTCTAACTCTGGCTAACTGGTTTCCAAAACTTGCTGGACTGTTTTTGAAACCTTGGGCAAAACCATCCATGTAAATCGAGTCTTTGCCTGTTTCAGATTTTTCCTATTCAAAGACAAAAAGCTTTTGTCTTTCAACATCCAGAATGCAGGAAATGGCATCTCTTACATCTAAAACTGTGAACCTCCCCTGTTCTTCTTTCAAGGTTGTTAATAGGGTGTATGAATTGGCTACAACAGTATGTGTATATCCTGAACTATTTAATTTATTGCTCTCAGGTCTTGGACTAATTGATAGTCCTTCCCAATAGCCTTTTAAAATGGTAAAATAGGAGTGTTATATTTTGATTCACATTCTCTTAATAACCCATAAGATACAAATTTCTCAATCAAAGGCAATAGTCCTTTTCCAGCTTCTAATTTTAAGGGGTATTACTTCAGTCTTACCGGAGGTGATCCTGGTTTAAGTTAATTCTTAAGGGTTCTGTTCGCTTAGATTTTTCTGGGATTTCTCCAGCCCACGCAATGGGAATCACTGCATCCTCCACTTCCTGGGGTATTTTTCTCTTTTCAGGTCTTATATCCTGTAATAATAAAGCCACTGCTTCAACAAATTTCGTTTCTGGGATCAAAACTTCTACTCCACCCTTTTTAAATTTAATCTCAGCCTCTAACTTTTCTAATAAATCTCTCCCCAAGAGTGGCCTTGGGGAGTTGGGCACATACAAGAATTGATGAATTGCTTTCCTAATCTCATTGTTAATGGATTAAAGAAGGGCCATCTTTCACGAGACCCCGTCACACCTCCTGTGTGTGGCTTTACAGAAGCTTTTATGCCTTAGTGAACTTAAGAATTCACAGAATTTGGAAAAGTGAAGTCTGG